>JBBPJV010000005.1:0-103524 GCA_038088915.1 Sutorius aff. eximius
CATCAGCCTCTCTTCTGTATGTCCTGCCACAGGTGCTCTTCGTTCCGAGTATTGCGGGGGAAGCTCAATCACCTCGGCTTCGTCCTCGGGGACATGCTCATCGGCATCAGTATGGACAATAAAGCGGGTAGGCTTGTAGCTTGCCCGAGCCATCGCAGCTTTTCGGCTAGTGCTTGGTGATATGGATGAACTAGCAATATCGCCTAACGCCGCAAAACTGTTAGCGTTCGAACTTGCACGAGAGTGTTGTTGGTATGTGTAAGGTAGTTCTGATGCGTGGGCCGAGGGGGCTGTCGATGACGTCTCCTGGTACGATGCTCGCGTAGAAGGCGAGCTGAGCATAACTGGGGGAGCCAAGTGGGTGATGGAATCTGTTTGATAGGGGAAGGGATATATTGGGGGGTGTTGGAAGTTGTCGACGCCAGGGTCAAGTTCTACTGAGTTCCGCTGAAACAAATCACGCGTCGGCGCGAACCCGTACGACGAACGTCCGTAACGTCGGCGTTTTATGTAGAACACGGCTAACGAGACAATGGCTGAGATAGCGAGGATTGCACCAACTGCTGCTCCGACAATAGTGCCCGTAGAGACGCTGGATGTCTGTGTAGGGGATGATGTGGAGGGGCTAGTTGCTGACGGAGCGGAACTTATAGTGGAGGTGGGCGAATTAGCGTTGAGACAACTAGCGTCATTAGAAAGAGCGACCACTGAGGCGTCAGAGGACCCGCCTGAGTTACCCTTGGCGTCGGTCATTGAGAAAACAATGGTAGTTCCAGCTTCAACGTCGGCGATCCACGTGAAATTTGTTCCTGCCGAGGAAGGAGGGTGTAGGAAGAAAAAGTCTCCCCCAGGGACGTATCCCTAGATGCAGACGATACTCGGCAACGGAAAAATCGAGTGACGAACCGGACTGACCGTGATAGTGACGGGTAAGATAGCCCCATCGTACCCGTTGAAGACGTAAGGACTAGTGTTCAGCTAAGTTTCGCGTGTGCGAACGATTGAGATCTTCGGCATACCTGCACTCTTGTAGCGAAGATGGCAAACCGAAAGAGAATGGAATTGAAGGGTTGGAGGTGTCACAAGAGGCGTTTCCGTCCGGTTTCCCCACACTAATCAAGTCGGATGTTCCGCCAGTCCCGAAGCCAGTTGCATCGGACATGGTAACCAAGAATTTGGTTTCATTAAGAAATGGTATGGGTGAAATTTGGTACGATCCCTGAGTGCTTTGAAACGCTGCTGAAGGTACAGATATGTTCCTTGGAATGTTGAAGGCCTTGCAAGATGGACTGAGGGAGACGACGATTTGTCTGATATGGGCGACTCACGGGTGTCAGGGTGATTTCGAAAGGGGGTTGGCCTCCTGTGAGCGATGGAGTAAATTGACACGGATTCATCGAGAAACTTTGCTGGGCTCACCTGTCCAGGTGACATCCAGAGAGCCGCATTGAGTGGTCGTGTCAGACCCGACGGTTACACTAAACGAGTGTGCAACAGAAAAATATAGAGCGAAGTATAAGAACGATGGTATAATGGAAGAATGCATACTCAAACGACGGACGACGGCTTGGCAAGAACCTTCCCCTGGGGGGTGGAGTTAAGATGCTTTTCTGTGAGAAACGAAACAGCGCGTAGTAATCACGTCAGCAATTTGACAGGCACAGATAAGACAAACCTCTTTCCCCCAAGACGAGGAGAAGGACGATTGGGGTACTCGCTGTATGGCGATGGTGAGGTGCTGTGTCTCACTTCAAGCAAGACCGACCCGCTGCAGTGCACAGATAACCTGCTCCAGTCGGGACACCGTCGCTGTATCCATGGTCACTCATCATTCGGGTCTCCGTCCCTGATTTGTATGCGTCGAATGGAAGGCGTGACATTGCTGTTCAAGGAATTTCCCACACGGCAATAGAATAGAGTCGCCGCTCCAATTCACGGGAATTCCCGTGCAGTAAGACACTGGTCCGGACTGTCCTCCTTGTGGTCAACAGCGTCAAGGAGACCCGCGTCAAGGTACGTTTGTTCGTTCGATGTACATCCCTCGTCCATAAGACCCACCTTTGCTCTTTCGGGATATCGGCGTGGAAATCGCACGCGAGTCTCCAGGGTGGATGCACCCGACAGAATTAGATGTGATGGAGCTGACTTTCTCTTCGCAGATAACAGATGGGTTTCGCACACAACAATGGTGCGTAGTCGATATATCCCTATGCAGTGGCCTGACCTGGGTCGTAATATACAGTTCTTCCCGGTAACCACTTTCGCAAGGATTGGCAACGCCGCGTGCGCACCTGGTTCGATCAGCCCGGCCGCAAGCTTCGCAGACGCACGGCTCGCAAAGTAAAGGCTGCAAAGCTCGGCGTTCGCCCTCTGACACATCTCCGCCCCGCCGTCCGCGGCCAGACTGTTCGTTACAACCGGAAGCTTCGTGAGGGCCGCGGATTCACTTTGGCTGAGCTCAAGGAGGCCAGTATCAACCGCAAAGAGGCGCGTGGCATTGGTATTGTCGTCGACCACCGGAGGAGAAACTTGAGCGAGGAGGGCAAGGCACTCAATGTCGAACGGTTGAAAGCCTACAGGGCCAGGCTGATCGTCTTTCCCAGAAAGGCATCCAAATCCAAGAAGGGTGACTCTACTGTAGGCCTATCAGCTTGTCATGTTCAAATTGAATAGCTGACATGATATCAGGGTGATGATTTCAAGGCCGAGACGACAAGGGCTACTCTACCTCTTCCTGAACCATATGTCCACGAACCTCCCCGCGAAATCACGGACGAAGAACGGTCATTCGAAGCGTACAGAACCCTTCGTATCGCTCGTGCCAATGCCCGATACGAGGGTGTACGCAAAGTACGGGCTGCAAAGGTGAGTTGAAACCCAATCGGTCATTTAGCAGCAGCTGAAACCACCCTCACTATCTAGAAGGAGGAAGAGGAGGCAAACAAGAAGAAGTAGAAACCCTGACCTACTTTTGGCTATGTCACGCCTTTCGCTCCCGCTTGGTCTCCTGTATACACCAAAAATCCTAGTGTGTTTGGAATGCCGCACCCAACACATGTCCTACGTGTTCTCTATGAGTGCGATTTGTCGCTGAAGTTGTACTGCACTATATGATCATGATTATTTTTTGATCAATGGCGATGCGGCCCGACACTGAGCCATTTGGGTATCTAGTAATCCGTGACAGAACTCCAGCACTCGACGCGAATAATAAATGTTCAACGAGATGTAGGGTCGCGCTAACCCTTAGTCTGTCTTCTTCACGATCGCCTCCCGGATCTCTTTATCTGCAACCGCCCCAACAAGGCGAACTTGATCCGCAACCGCCTTGAGAACGTTTAACACATCACCATTACCCTTGACGAAACCAAACTCGGCGTAGACCAGCCCCTGTTCCTTGGCGTATTGTTTCACCAGTGCGCTGGCCTCACGCAGGTTGTGACGCGGAAGACGAGGGAAGAGGTGGTGGGTGACCTGAAGGTGAAGTCCACCATGAACAAAGGAAAGGTATGAAGGACATATAACGTCGGTAGTCGTCCTGAGCTGGCGATGGGGGAATGATTCCCTGGGACCAAGGTCTGCCGTGGACATGGAGAAGTGTGAGAGCACAATCTACAAGGGATGTTTGGAGTTGGCGTGTGTAATCCAATCGGCGATCCACGCACCTGGACATGAAGCGGGCTGGTGACTACGTGAGAGACGATAAGGTAGGTCAACGCATTGGTCCACGACCCGCACCCCTTGAGTAATGTACCAAACCAACACCAAAAGAAGGCGACACCAATGACCTCTAACCACCACGACCACCTGCCGCCCCTTGCCCTGCGAGTGTCAAATGCTTTTCGGACCAAAAAGCCATAGGCGTTCGCGTAGAGGTTGAATCTACCAAAAGCGAGGAGGATGTAGAAAAGCTGATGCTGAACGGAGACAAAGATCGCGGAAAAACGGTCAAAGGGCATGGTTCGTTTGTAGTAGGAAGACCACAATGACTTGAAGAACGCTGTTGAGATTGCCAGGAAAGGGAGATGTTCGATATCGGGATCACTGAGGAGCGTAAGGGTTGAGGAGAAGCCTAAGGATGAGACTTACTGGGAAGGATGGTTCGTGACAACTGATGGCTATAATTGAGCAGCGGTTTAGACGATAAGGCAGGACTTACGATGGTGCACGTTATGGTTCTGGAGAAGAACGGGGAAAGTTGTCAGTCGATGGAGCTGAGACAAGGAGGGAGACATACGTCGACCCACCAGCCTACGCTGAGGCCACCAAGAAAATCGGCGATAAAAATGGCAAGGAGACGATCAGTGGTCCAGTCATGTGTGACGCCCATGTGACCGAGATCGTGGACGGTGAAGACGAGTTGGTGCCAGAGCAGTCCGAGGCAGACGGCACTGGTGATGAGCCAACCATGCCTGTAGGCATAAGCGGAGGAAACAGCCAGGAGAAGATATCTAGCGACCTCTGGGCCGTAGCCAGCGAGATAACGCGTCTTGTAGAGACCGGCGTCGATGATGCGCTTGTGGAGATCCTTGTAGGCGGCGGAGTGACGGGCCTGTACTTCGAGGGACAAACTAGAGGGCGGAGGAAGAATGGCGGCGGGGGAAGGTCCGTTTTGGCCTTGGAGAAGGGAACTGTCTTTCTGGACAAGAAGGATTTCCGAGGACAGAGCAGACGGTGACGTGATGGGACTCGCTTCGTTGTGCCAAACGAGAGAACCATCCGAGGATATTTTACGGACCCAGCCCGACATGACTGGAGGGAGAAGGGGATCCCATACGTGGGGGGAGGTGTTGACGGTGCCGATAGCATATTTCTTGATGGTTTGTACGGTGTGCTCGGCGTGGTACGCGTCGATTTCGTCGGCTGCGTCACGGCCGACAAAGTGGAGGATTGCGAGTGCGCCGCCGGGATGCGCTGCGAGCCAGGCGTGTGGGATGCGAAGGAGGAGGTTGTTGTAGACGACGAGGGACTCGCCGGCGAGGATGCGGGCTGCGACGAGCTCGCAGGATATGATGCCCATTAATTTGAAGAGGTAAAAGGTGTACGCCACCCGTGGCTTCGGTCTGGGCCGCATAAATAGCAGCAGTGAGCCAACCAGGGTCACTGCGCACGGCCATCTCCACCAGCAACTCTTCACCGTCGTGCTCGTCCTCTTCCTCCTCGTCCCCGACAGCGTCGACGCTCCATTCGCATATTGGACAGTGCTCGCCCACCCGCTTGGCGTGGGAACACCCTTGAAACGACGATCACGATGGCGAGGCTCCAGTCAGGTAGCACCAGTTCCGCGAACAAGCCACCATCAAAGCCCCATCTCTATCCACAATCTCAGCCTCAGAACCCCCAGCTTGTACGACACAGAACCCGCCACAGATCCTACTCCGACCCCTTCTCTGATCCAGTCCATCAGCCAAGCCCCATCCCTCGATTGCCGCCCGAACCACCCGCGAAATACCCCCCTCATTCAAAGATGGCAGCCGCAAATAAACAACCCCACCGTGACAACATCCTCGAAGCAGTCAGAGACACCGTCCAGCTCAGGTCCACCGAGCAGCCCCGCTCCAGGACAGGCCGCAGTCAGACCGTCGTTGCGTCCGTCTCCCTCTTCTCCCCTTTAGCTAAAATCTCATCCTCCCTTCAAAACAACAGTCAACCCGCGGGCGCGCCCCGTACGCACGGTCGCCGCTCGATGTCTCAAGATTCCGTCTTGCACGCCGCCAATGCCCTGGAGAAAGCAAAGGCAAAGCCCCGTGGAAAGAAGGGTTCCGTCCATGCAGACGTCATAGACAGACTTGATTTTAGTGGTGTTGGGCCCAGTACGTCCGTTTTCAATCGCATCCCTTTACCCTCACCATCGCCCTCCATCAGTGTTTCACCATGATGGCCCCTTCGATGCCTGTGCGCCATCCCGCAACCGTCATCGCACCAAGGCCCCCATGCTCGCCTGGAGCAGCCCACCAGATGAAGGTGCACTTCCCGCTAGTGACTCTCCCTACCCGTCTCCAGATGTCTACAAGAGGGCATTCTCTCCCACGTATGACATCCCAAAGAAGAAGGTAGACGCTATCGCAGAGGCTTGGGGAATCCACGAACCCGAGCCATACGAGGAATTCTTTGCCGGTGGAGGCACCGCTCGGCGTGATGGCGACACCCCGTCCAACTCTATTTATGCCGGCAGGGAGGGACACGGTTCTCGGCATGGTACTCCCCAGCATTCCATTGGCCGCCGCTCAAAGGACGGTCGTGATCTCCGGGAGGTCTACAGAGAATACTTGGACGATGACGTCAGGCAGCCCCAGGTTCGGGACAAGGACCGAACCGAAAGAGAAAATCGTCGTCCCAAGCGTGGTGTTCTACCTCCCCCACAACCAATTTTGGTCCCAGAAGCACATGAGGCTCATCAATCTGATGTGGAGAGCGGTCCCGGATCACCTTCAGGGGCACCCAAGCGAACCAAATCTCTCATGCAGCGCATCCGGAAGATGCGGGATGCTCCAAACGTTCCCGTAGGTTACGATGATGCCGAGAAGCCCCCCTCACCACCCCTAGCTGCTGATCAGCATCAGCCTGCAACCCGGCTCACTCATCGTCCACAAAATTCTTTCCTTGGACGTTTTGCAGGAGGTAACGGCGTTGGTACGGATCGCCGCGGCAACTTGAAGGAGAGCACGTCTCCGACGTTAGACAACTCAGAGACCTATGTATACATTGATGATCCACGAAAGGAGAAGCAACTCCCCGCGACACCTCATGCGCCAATGGCTACCCGCACGTCATCGGGCGAAGACAAATACGACTATGATGGCACACCCGGATCACCTGGGTCTGGCGCTGGCCTTGGGCGGAAGACAAGTCTGTTGAAGAAGGTTAAAGACGCCGTCAGAGGGCCCAAATAGGGCACCTTCACTTGAGGGCATTCCACAATCCGACTTTGTACTCTTTCTTTCTTTCTTTCTTTCTCTCTTTCCTACCATACCTCTGAAGCCTTCTTGCAAGTTGCGGTCCATCCTTTTCGTTAAGTCTTTTCTTCCTTTTGTTCCGATGTTATCGCACTACCGTTGGTTGGCAATTTTATGCCAGTTTCTCATCATATCACGGTTTTGCGATTTGTATCTCCCTTTCTTTCCCCCCTCTTTCATCCTGCTTCCTGTATCCATCCCAGTGTCCTATTGTCAACTACATATACCCACTTCCTTTGAGGTTGTATGTAGGTCTATACGTTGCGCTGTTTATCTAATAGTGTACTACCCTCGTATTCAGCTTGCTGGGCTCGACCGAGCCCACTAGCAACCTTCGTCTCCAGGGAAGCGTTTGGATGATAAACCCAGACATCCTGTACATGTTGACCCAAGGCCTACATGACTCTACTGCTGAGCCCTGCCCGTTCCAGCGTCCTTTTCACGTCCTCTATCCTAACCTCCTCCCGATGAAATATTCCTGCAGCTAGAGCAGACTCGACATTGGTCTCCTTGAACACCTCCACAAAGTGTTCTTCAGTTCCTGCTCCACTGCTTGCTACCACTGGGATCGATACAGCATTTTTCACCCTCCGAATTAGGTCATGGTCGAATCCACGTCCCGTTCCGTCCCTGTCAATGCTGTTGAGCAGGATTTCTCCAGCCCCGAGCCTCTGTGCGCCTTTTGCCAACTCCACAGCTGAAACCGGGCGTGCTTCTCGTCCTCCGGAGACAGTGCACTGATACCACCAAGCCTCGCCGGGGTTGTCATCCAGCCCATAGACGAGTTCGTCTTTGTATGGTCCGTCGTATGTGTTGGGGTTCACATAAACCCGCTTCGGATCAATCGAGACGACAACAGCCTGGTTACCATATACCTTCGATATGGTCTCGATCGCGCTAGAACCATCACAGATATTGTTCGCCGCGCGCAGTTTCTCAACCGCATAGACGGCCTCAGAACCTATGCTGACTTTGTCGGCACCAGCGCGGAAGTATGTCCCAGCCACTTCGACCGCCGAACGTTTGGTACCATCCGGATCGATGGTGTCCTTGATGCCGCCTCCGATCGTGAGAGGGACAAAGACTTTTTCGGCGGCAACACGAACGACGGCGATCATCGGCTGATCATGGAGAGGAGAGTGACGGAATGACGTGATGTTGAGAAGGCACAGTTCATCTGCCCCGGATGTATAATATTTATCGGCAAGCGCGACCGGTTTCCCAAGATTGCGTACGGCACCAGCGGTCCTGACGGCGGTAGTATCCGAGAGTGAGACTTTCTCGCGGACGTCATATTGATCACCTTTTGTGACAACGAGGTCACCGTCATCATTGGTACGGACGTCCATGCATGCAATGATACGCTTGGTAAACCCGTCTGTGAGCCTGGGAGGGCGCGGTATACGGAGGGAGGATGGGGGAGTGAGGGTACGCCCTTTGCGGGTTTGTTCTATCCAATTCCTTAGGATGTTCAGGCCCGCTGGCCCCGACTTTTCGGGATGGAACTGGGTAGCAAATATATTGTGTTTTCGAATCGTGGATACGAAGACCTCCTGTCCATATTGCGTGGTGGAGTGGGCCCACCCGGCAGCAGGAGTGGAGGGATCGTACCTGGCACAGTAAGAATGAACGAAATAATAATGTGAAGTGGACGAGACGCCCTCGAGAAGTGATGGGTCGGAGAAATCGAGACACTCGGCGGTGTTCCAGCCCATGTGAGGGACCGCCTTGTCGGTGTCATCGAAGCGAACTATGGAATGTGGTATCGTCCCTAGTCCCTGAGTACCGGGCGACTCGGCCGAAGACGCGAAAAGGACCTGCATGCCGATGCAGATACCAAAATACGGTTTCCCGGAATCGATGTACTTTTGAAGGGGTTCAAACAGCCCGTGATCGTGCAGGGATTGGATGGCGGTGTGGAAGGCACCCTGGCCGGGGAATATGAGAGCCTAGAGGATGCGTTAGGCCCATCAGAAATGGATACGAAGGACCACTTACCGGTGTGTCGAGAATTGCATGCAATTCGGTAAAGTCGCAGGCATTCCTGATCCACTCGTAATCGGGGTACCCAAGCTTTGCGAGAGAGTTTGCGAGGCTCTGGACGTTGCCAGCGCCGTGATCGAGGAGGAAGAGACGCATTTTTGGGATGGGTCGGTATTGCCGCTCGTTTATCTGATCTGATAGTCCGACTCATCCGAGACGTGACTGGTCACCAGACTAGCCATACGACGCACAATCATCGCAGGCTCTACTATAAAAGCCAGAGGCATGAATCTTAATCACCTTCATTCCTTTCTCCCCAACATGGGCGCCGACCCCATTCCCATTCCATCTTCCGCACAGCGCATCGTGTCCGCGACCACCTCACCCTCTCAGTCGTTTCAGGACCACCTTCGTCATCGGGATTCCCTCTCGGCTCTTGCTGCCATCAGACAGCCAAGGGTACTTCACCCTGCCGACAACGAAGACCTGCGCCTCCTCCTCGTTGAAAACATCAGCCAAGAGGCTGTTCGTTATCTTAGGTCCCAAGGCTTCCATGTCGATCACTACACCACCGCCTTCTCAGAGGCCCAGCTCTTAGAGAAAATTCCCCATTACCATGCTATCGGTATACGGAGCAAGACTCGGATCACGGAAAATGTCATCAATGCAGCGACCAAGGTATGCGTGATCCATTCGGCCGTGTCCTTGGCTTCATTCTTCTTTAGCTACTTGTCATTGGTTGTTTCTGCATCGGAACCAACCAAGTTGACCTTGTCACTGCGTCCAAGGCGGGCATCCCTGTGTTCAACTCCCCCTTCTCCAATTCTCGATCGGTTGCAGAGTTGGTTATCTCCGAGGTCATTTCACTCTCACGGCAGTGGTTCCAACGTTCCTGTGAGATGCGTGCGGGTATCTGGAACAAACAGTCCAAGGGTTGCTGGGAGGTTCGTGGAAAGACGCTAGGGATCGTGGGATACGGTCACATCGGCTCACAACTCTCTGTGCTCGCCGAGGCCTTTGGCATGCGCGTCATCTTCTACGACGTCATCAATATCATGCCTCTCGGCACTGCTCGCCAACTCGAGACGCTTCCCGCCCTCCTTGCTGAAGCTGATTTCGTCACTCTTCACGTCCCCGAGCTTCCGGAGACCATCAACATGATCTCAAAGCGGGAGCTCGCGCAGATGAAACAAGGATCATACCTTATCAACAACGCGCGCGGTCGTGTGGTCGATATCCCAGCGCTGATTGACGTTCTCACATCCAAGCACCTCGCTGGTGCTGCGCTGGATGTATATCCCGCCGAGCCAGGATCAAACGGTGCACCATTCGATGACCAGATTAATTCATGGGCTACTACCCTTCGTAGCATCCCGAACGTGATTCTCACCCCTCACATCGGTGGTTCCACCGAAGAAGCTCAGCGCATGATTGGAGAAGAAGTCTCTCAGGCGCTGACTCGTTATCTCACCTACGGCTCTACCATCGGGGCAGTCAACTTCCCAGAGGTCGACTTACGTGCCATCACCGCCGAACAAGGCGGCAATATCCGCGTTTGCTACGTTCACAACAACCAACCTGGTGTGCTCAGACAGGTCAACGATATCCTGTCCCCATACAACGTCGAGAAGCAATACTCGGATTCGAAGGGCGACGTTGCTTATCTGTTAGCCGACATTGCCGATGTCAGTCCCTCAGATATCAATAAACTCAGGGAGACCATCAGCCACACCGACGCGAACATTTTGACGCGTCTGTTGGTGTGAGAACACTCCTACGACGGCTATGTGAACATCGTCACCATTCAACTGGCTCATCAATTTAATGTAATCTACAGAACAGTTGTCCTTCCGGGCAGACGCGTTACATGAATACAGAAGGTTTTGCGAGTGTTTAATGGTAGCAGAATATGAGTTGACCTTCCGAGCTTACAACAAACGGAATTCAACAATTCCATAATCGATGTTACAGCGATCAGCTCCCAGAGGGTAGAAATCTATCTTCACCCCAAGCCCGTACGTGCTCAGCTTTCTTCCTCAGGGTCTCCTATTCCACCAGCAAGGATAGCAAACGTGGTCTCCATTTCTGGAAGGCATGGTGAATCATAAATCTTACAAGTCCGTGTATTCCCGCGGGCCTTCTTGAGCTGCAGGCTGGGCTAGAATGAGCAACGAGGACCATAGAGAGGTAGCTACTAACCGAGTAGTGGACGCATGGGCCATAATATTACCGCCAATGGGTTTCTTCTCATTTGCAGCATATGGACCAGCGGATGCGTCTGGGTTGGACATGACTTGATTTGTGACGACGACAGCAATGCCGAACTGGATCCAAGGCATAAGCACGCTTCGCGCGGATAACAAAGCAACCCACCTCGTCGGCTAGCCGCTGAAGGGTGCGCAGGAACTTTCCGAGGTGATTTTGGCGAGCAGAAAGCTCGCCACGACCACTGAAGTCTGTTCTATAAAGCGCTGTACAGGAGTCGACAATAAGAAGGCAGAACCTGCGCCGCCAACCATCAGGGGTTAGGATGTGACATGACGAATACATATGGCACCTTGATTCCGCCATGAGGGCACTGGCGCTGGTGAGCAGACTGTGCTGATGATCTGCATTATATGCACGAGCATATGCAACATTGTCCAATACTTCTTCTCCGCTGAGACCATACCTCTCAGCAACGGCCAGTAGGCGAGCAGGACGAAAAGTTCCTTCAGTGTCGATGTACAGGCATTTCCCCTCCCCACCTCCCATGCTGACAGGGAGCTGACAAGTCACCGAGAGGGTGTGACACAGCTGAGACTTCCCGGTCCTAAATTCACCAAATAGTTCCGTGATAGCACCGGTCTCGATGCCACCTGTATGCGAGTTAGAGCAGGGTAGATGAAGGCGACTGCGTGTTCACAAACCACCCAGCAAGGCATCCAGCTGTTTTGAGCCAGTGGTGATATGTACCAGCTCTGAACGACGGGCATGCACTTCTGTAGCACTCTGGAAGCCGAGGGGGACGATTTTCTGGGCTAGTCCCGTGTTATGACTCAGAGAACTGAGTCAGGCTGACAGGGATCACACTTGCCTTCAGCAAGGATCTTGTCTGCCTTGGAGTCTGATATACCTTTGATAGCCATCAGGTTCTTCTTGGGCGTAAAAGCGACGGCCTCGACGGTATGAAGACCAGCATCTGTGAGCTTTTTGATGTCGTTGGCGTGTATACCTGCCTCCTCTAGTTTCGTGACGAGGAGCGGACCTGAGAGGGAGTAGTCCTCTTGGGGTTCCCCGTTTTGCGATGGCTGAGACATGGCTGGCAAGTGATATTACTGTACATGCGACGGGGAGGGCGCGTTCATCACGTGGTCGCGTAAATGCGGTGCTACGATACATCACAAAGACACGCTAGAAGTAACCTCCTCCACAGCTAGCCCTTCTCGTCTGACACGTTGTCGACCGAGTTTCGACTCCAACAACGCAACAGCGGGAAGATCAAGGATCACCCTTCGCCACTTGACAAGGTCATACACGTTCACCTCGTCGACGTGCCGGAATGCCAACCCTCGCAAGTTTCTCCCAGCGCGTTGGATCGCCGGATCTACCTGAGGCAGACCAGAAACGAACAGTGTCCCCGTTCTCCATCCGAGTGTTTCAAGTCGATTCTTGAGCGTGATCGTTTTGTGGCAGTACCACTCGATACGAGGCACAATGCCGAGTCTCTGTTCTTTAAATTTCGCCGACAACGCCACCCTCATTCCCATCTCGACGACCTTGCGGTTCAGCTTGGTACTGAAATCCCGCGGCTTTGGACCAAAGGCAACACCCCCTCCGCGAAGCATAGGACTCTGTCCATCTCCCAGTCGAGCTCTCCCAGTCCCCTTCTGAGGTCTAATTTTCCTCCCAGAACCTCGGACCTCCCCCCGCGTCTTGGTGCTAGCACTTCCTTGTCGAAGGGAATCCAGGTGGTGCACAGCACAGAGATGCAAGATGTCACGTCGGATGGGATGGTCGAATACGGTCGGGTCTAGAACAACCGCTTTGTCCCTTATCTTCTTTCCCTGAAGAGAGGACAGTGTGAGATGGAGTGGCTCAGCGATATCAATGGCTGACGGAGGGGTTAGCGGGCCATAGTTCAAGTGAGACGAAAAGAGGACCTGTGCATCCGGTCACTGAGGGCTCTTGAGCATGGAGCGGTAGGACTGTAGCGAACGTCCGTGTCAAACTGGAGTTATGATGGAGACCCTGGATGCTCTTCGGGGCTGGCACGCCGCTTGCTTGGCGGGCTGCCTGCCAGAATGCTGAAAACATCGAGTCGGTCGGTGTAGAGAGAGCAAGTCACACGCTGGCATTACCATAGATGGATCGTGGGAACTCTTCGACATCGATATAGTCTGGTGCTGTGGACTGACACGAGCAAAGACCATCAACGCTTGAACGACTCGGAGGGGGTAAGTTTGTCCTCTTGCTCGTTCTCCGTCCATTCTACGAGGCGGATGTGCTGTGCTGGCATGCATCTGGTTGAGTTTTCTAGGAAATACCCTGGATTCAACTCTCTCCCTCTGGATAACCCTCACCACCGGCGACACTGATCTCACCCATTGCAGATCGCCACAACTTCGACGCTTCCACCATCCACCAGCATCATGTCGACGCCAAAGGCCGTTCAAACTTTTGGTAAAAAGAAGGTCTGCATGGGATCCCCACATTCATGAAGGACAGATGCGCTTACCCACCATTCGTTGCAGACCGCTACTGCCGTAGCACATGCAAAGGAGGGCCGCGGCCTCATCCGCATCAACGGGTCCCCCATCAATCTTGTAAAACCCGAAATACTCCGCTTCAAGATCTACGAGCCAATTCTTGTCGCAGGAGAGGAGTCATTCGCTCCTCTTGACATTCGAGTGCGTGTCAAGGGCGGAGGACACACCTCTCAGGTGTATGCCATCCGTCAGGCTATCGCAAAAGCCGTCGTTGCATACTACTCCAAGTACATCGATGCTTACAGCGCTATGGAGCTGAAGAAAAAGCTGGTTGCATACGACCGTACCCTGTTGATTGCAGATCCTAGGCGGATGGAGCCAAAGAAGTTTGGTGGTGCTGGCGCCCGTGCTCGCAGGCAGAAGAGGTGTGTCCCCAGATCGTCCATTTCTGGCTTGTTTGTTGATCCACTCCTAGTTACCGGTGAGGACCGATTATATTTCCGGGGCATCATCATGTTATACTTTTTTTTTCTCCTTGTTACGCCGTGGTAGTGTCCATGCAATACAATGTATGACGATGATACTCTGACCGAGGCTGTTTTATTTGTTGTGAAAATGAATTCGACAAGTCGAAGGTCACGTGCTATGGGTGGAATGGCACAGTCTGTCGAGCGCGTGCTCGCACCGCGAACGGGCCCAACATGGAGCTCTCGGAATTGGCGTTGGTACAATCCAGCGCTCAGCACGGGGCGATGCTCGTCAACACCCATGGCATCCCGCTGAAAATCAACCTACAGGCTGTCGAGCTCGAAGGCCGTCCAAAGCTCGTCAGACTGTTGAAGGTATGTCAACCCTGTTATGAATATTCCATGCTCCCGATTCCATGTTCCATCTAGAGCTCTGGCGCACTGGTCGTGAGCAACGCCAAGGAGGCGGTTATCATCCTAGTCGACTCTACAACTGAGAGTGGTAAACGTCTCATCCGCACTTGGGGTCATGACGCTAGCAAGGTGGTGCTTGAGCACTCCTGGGTTCGGGCTTCCACAGATGCTGGTCGGCCTTTGCTCGAGGTCGATAACTGGGGAGGCGCAATGACAATAGACGACGGAAAACCCGTCACCATTGACGGTGTAGTCGTAGACGAGGACGAACTTGAAGAGGTAGAGGCACTCGTAACAAAGTCAGTCACCAGATCCTTTCGCGGCACCGTCCGCTGATACACGTTACAAGAAGTCCACTGCCGACGCCCAGGGTCACCCCAGTAGATCCCACGGCTCAACGACCTGAGAACACCGCTACTCCTCAGCTAGACGTCGCTCGATCGGAGTCCAATATGTCAGCAGCACGCGCCCCGAGACCGCCACCACCAGGACCTGCGATAGTTCAGCCAACTGCGGTTGGCGTGTCCCTCTCAGAAAACCTGATGGCAGACAACTCCGACCCCCTACCGCTCCCACCGAGCCCTCCGCCCCCGCCAGCCACACAATCATTACCCTATGTCCAGCCAGCCATATACGTGCCGCCATCCCAACCCCAGAATACATATGCATTCGCACCGTTTGCTACCCAACAGACTTACCCTTCTTCTCAGCCCCAAGTGATGCCCACTCAACCCCTCTCGCATAGCAGCTTTCCTTCTTCCCACCCACAAATGGTCCACCCTCCCAGCGTGTCCCACACACCGTTACCTTCCGTTCAGTCTCAGGTGATGCAGATGACGCCAAACACGACATCCGTCAATGGTGTGAACCTTCAGACTCCGAATCTTGCGACTATCATGACTATCATGGAGGTTGTACGACATATGGATCAGTCTAGCTGGCTTGGTCAGAATCAACTGTCCGCTTCACAACCACCAGCTCATTCCAACGCCCACTTGCTCTCGCTGCAACCATCGACCGCAACCGGACCGACAAGATCAACTTCCATCCCTCAAGCGACCAGGAGACTTGAATCTCCCAGTGCGGATGCATCTTTGTCCAGCACTCAGGACCATATCCCCAGCGATGCTGCTACGTCTTCCCGGAAGCGCAGGTCTGATACGGAGGTGTCTGAAGATCGTTCCGTAACACGAAAGGTTAAATCCTCCCGTCGCCTGCCAGACGAAATATCAACTTCGTCGGTATCTCGAAAGCGTCCACCCGCAATCAAGCCCACCAATCCACCCCCGAAGCGGTCACGGAAAGGCAAAGAGAGTGTCATCTCCACAGACTCTTCGGACCATTCTCAATCCGAAGCCAATGAACTCATGGAAGCTTCCGATGGTTCGTATTCGACCCGTTCCTCTGTTCCATCCGCACGACCCCGAAAAATCATTGCACGCAAAAAACGCGGAGAGATCTTCTTGTCTGGTTCTGAGGAGCCATTGCGTTTTTTTGTTCAAGTAGATCTTCATGGCCGACACACTGTTGTCACAAACATCAAGGTGTGTTTAAACAGCGTTGCTCATCGAAACCCCGATAACAACAATTCCGTTAGAAAAACAAGGGAAAAATTGTTAACAATATTGCAGATGCGGATTACTTGATCTTGTTCACTCGCTCTGATACCTTTCAAGGACTCCTCAACGAGGCAATTGCTCTGGGCAAGTCCCCAATTCTGTCTGCATTTGTGGCGGACTGCGTCGAAGAGGGTGCCCTGCTAGATGAAACGGATTATGTTCTGGAATCCGTCGCGAAAGCTAAAGCCTTGAAACGGGGTCGCCAGAATACTTTTTCTATCAAGGTTGAGACTTCAGGCACGATATTCCATCAGACCAAAGTAGCAAAGCGTAAATCTTCTCCGGCCACGGGCGAAGGCAGGAAGCCGAAGAGTGGTCCTCCGAGATCCTCGACGAACAAGAAATCGAAGAAGGCGCCAAGTTCCTCACCTTCCAAACCTGTTGCCGAAGAAGGGAGCAGCACTATGAGATCACGTTCTCCGACGCCCCCTCCTACAACTGCCCGTCAAATGATGAAGAATGGGAAATACCTGTTTACCGAAGCGGAGGACGAATACTTCCTTCGCCTCGCTAAGCATCACTTGATTCGTGACCCCACTATCTCCAACACCGCTTTGACATACAAATCACACAAAAAAGTAAGGTGTAACCTACATGATCTGAGTTCCCAACTCACCATTTCGATCTAGTTACCTCATCACAGTTTCGCGTCGTGGGCGGCTCACATTGACAGAAAAGTGAAGGGTCCACTGGAAGAAGTCAGAAAGCGGGCGAACATTGCGAACCGGAAACGTGTCAAGGAAGCTGTAAATCCGAATCCACCCTTCAGTGAAGGGGGCACTGCCGGGGGCAACGGTGTCATGTCATCGGATTCTAGCCATCCATCTCAAGAGGACCAGGAGCAGCAAGATTTTGAGGTGATCACACAATTTTTTGCCTCGGGAGGAGGTGACGATGATGACGACGAGCGCGTGTGGCGAGAATTGGAGAAATATGTACGTATTGCCATTGTACTCGGGAATTTTGACCTAAATGATCTGTGTCGTAGCAACGATGTAGGTCTGCCAATTCGTGGCCTGACTATTATGCAGCGCATGAGAAGGAGGTTTATGCCCGTATCGAGCAGTTAATGAACGAGCGGGCTGGGGACTAATTTAATGACACCGTATGCCAAGGTTGCCCGTGCATTACATTACTCTTGTACTTTGACGGAGAACTATTTGAAGCACCTTCCCCAGTCATACTTGTGGAAATTGGCCAATCTAGTCCTCTATTTGATGACTGTGTTTTGGGCTGCTACATCATTCTATTGAAGACGGAGCAGGAGTGGGATCAAGAGTGGGCTTGTGAAATATTGGTCGAGTCTTGAAAAATTTCTTTCGCCTCTCCTCCTTCTTTTCTTCAGTGTCTCCAACTATTTGCCCTGCATAGTCAAAGGTAGCCATGGCTCCACCTACCACCGCACAGGAGCCGACAGCTATAGGTAGGGAGCGCGCTGTGAAACCGATATGTGAGCCATGGAAGCGGATTACTGTGCATGGCAAAAACGTACTTCGAATACCCGCCAAGAATCCAGCTGCACATCCACCAGCAAGTCCGTTAAGTACATCATCAGTCTCTCGTTGATTTGCGACCGCAGCCTCGGTGAATGCAAATGCGGCACCCATTGCAGCTGTTCGAGCACAGTCCACAAGATGTGCCAAGTGAGAATGACGAGGTGACTTACCGAAAGTTCCAATCGTGCCCCCGGTACGAGTCAAGAAACCAGCAGCACCAGCCGAGTGTGAAGTCAATGCATTCTGCACTGCGCTGATGAATGCCCCCACTGCACCCGCCTGAAGACCTGTCGCGGTTGCGCGAGACAGCAACGCTTTAGGTTCGTATGCCTCCTGCACGGGTTCCGACGGTGGTCCAGTAGCCATGTGTGTGATGAAGAAAGCTCCGACTCTGGTTTGGATCCTAACGCGCTCCCCTTCCATTTTTGGTACAACACCTAGCCATCCGAAATGTCCCTCGCCCAAGAGTCCTCCCGTCCGTTCCGGCTCAGCAAGACCCTCGACGTCCGTACCCTTCATCTCCTGTAGTACCGTCGTACTTAGTATACTCCCCGATCAGCTTTCTTTCCTAGTCTCAACCCACTCGATCGCTCTTTTCCCCTGGGATGCGTTATCGTTGCGAATATTATGGGCCGGGGACATAGATAAACCCGAGCTACGGGAGAACTGGAGAATGATGACGGATCGTTGGTCAGGCACAATGGCAGTCGGTGGATCTGACGCTATCGCGGTTGTTTCTCCCGCTCACCCCAACAATGGCTTTTGTATCAAAGTATCTCCCAGGCCCGAGGACGATCAAGTCTGTATTCTGGAGTGCTTGCCGGCTGCTTTGTTGACTCCCCATCTTCAGGATCCATTCCGTGCCGTCGCATGGGCCATATCGAACGCAGCCCCTCTCGACCCTCTGATAGTATGCTCGCAAGGTCGTATACTCTACATAATCGACGCTAAACGAAAGAACATCATCGGGAAGCTTAGAGGTCACGGTGGGGTAAGATGCTCAGTGGGATTAAACGTTTTACATTCATTAACAGCATAGGCAAGGAAATCACTGCGATTACCGTCCACCCTTCCTTTCCATATCTGGTTTGCACATGCTCGAGGGACTTTTCAGCGAGATTATACGATCTGACAATGGCGCCGCGCGACTCTCCCAACAACCCACATTGGCCTCCTTCCACGTTGCCTAGTCTCGGTGGCGCACCACACGGTTTGCAGTCAAGTGAACCCGAAGGGGTTGGGATCGGTCGATGTGTGGCTGTCTTCTGTGGTGGACCATCCGGCGGGCATAATGCTGCAGTGTTGAATGCCGTAGGTGATGCGCGAAGACTAGGTTGTCTCGGCTCACCATAGTTCAGTCGTTCCACCCTACCCATCCCTTGCTAGCAACTTGTGGAGTTCGTTGATATCGCTCAATTATGGTTCGTCTGCTCAAAGCTCCATTTTAGCTCGACAGGGCTGTTAAAATATGGTGTTTACCGAAAATGTCTTTGGAAGAGCTGGCTCGTGAAGACAAGCCTCTCTTCAGCTCGACGCGCATCCACCAAGCAAGGATCATGTCGGTAAATTGGTAAGCCATTGATCACCAGTCAGATGGCGAGCGCCGTGCCGATCATTCCCAATAGGTTGAGCGTAGACGTTCTCGCAACGCACAGCGCGCCAGCTTTGATGCGCCACGATGGGCAGAAAGAGAACGTATACTTTGCGGATGGAACAATTGCGGTCTGGCGCTGGCTCGGTTTTGATCGGTTTTTCCCACCTAACCACGAGAAGCCGTCGAGGGTGATGAGGGGTTGCGCATCGGTGCGATCTGTGTCATTGTTAGCTACGAATGCTGAAAGTCTCCCCGCAGGACTATCAGGAAAGTTGTGAGCGTCTTCACCCCAGGCACAGCCATTGAAATCTGAGCTGTTTCTTCTGAAAGCCTCTTTCAAATTGTTATCGGTTGTACCCATATCCCAAGAAACGCGTCACCTTCACATTGCGTACACGCTCAGGAATAACCACGTAATTGCCGTCACACTCCCTAATCAAATCCGTCTTCACAATATAGGTGATTTTCGACCGCGCCAACGACCCTCGTTCCCACTCAGCGGAAGTGATTCGGATGAAGTGGCTGATCTCAGCCGCTTGCATCTGGACGACGACGACGACGACGAAGGAGAGCGTGCCGTTGCAGTACCCCAGAGCGTTGCCCTTTCGCCACCTCCCGGTGGACAGGAGATTGTCGTTCCAAGAGCAGAGCAGAATCTGCAGGCTGTCGCACTCGGCTGTCATGGGTTGTCACTTATCATACTGGGAGCCAATGGGCGAATATGGGTTTGGACGAGCGCAATAGACTGAGCTACAGGTATTATTTCGCATTGAATACCCGTAGGCTAGAAGCCCTGGACGTGTGCATCAAGTCATCCATGTAAAACCAGAAGATTATCCCTCCCATGAACCTCGATTATGAGATCTTTGCGTTAGAAAAGTCGAGCTCCGGATGAGCGGCTTGGAACTTTTTTAGTGCCTGGCGACGCGAAATAATGAAGAGACTGGATAAGCGCAGATGTGACTGTCCGTACCTCCATCTTATTTAACTCATCCGAAGTAGGCTTGCCCATTTGCTACAAGAGGGTGATTGAGAGTGCGATTAAAATGACAATGAACATGAGAATACCTTCTGTTGATTGTCAAACTTGACAATATGAGCATCAGATGAAACCGCATTCTTGCTACGTAAACCATACCATCATTTTCTCGACCATCCCTCTACAAAGACGTCAAGTCATGATGCGAAAAGAATGTCTATATCACCTACCTAGTCTCACCGTCAAGATCGCTCAACTTACTATTCTCTGGCTGAATCTTTCGAGTGTCGATCTTCGGGTGATGGGTGAGAACGTTCTCCCACCATTGTTGGCTGTTGAGTTTCTCAAGATGGATCAGGACGGACTCTTGATCCTCTGTGGAAGCTGTGAGATATAGGAATCAAGCGATATAAGGTCTCTTACCCAATGTCCAAGTGCTATCCTCTACCTTAATCTCCTGGCAGAGCTCACCATCCATGATCTTATCTTTCCCTTTAAGGCCAACGCTGAGCTTCTTCTTCTGAATGGTAACTGTGAGTCCCTTGGCGCGTGTCCCCTTTGGTACAGGAACGACAATATCCACTTCGCCCAACTCCTGCCTCCAGGTGTATGGAAGAGCTAGGTCATGGTGGGCGTTCACCATCAGTCACACAGCCACGGACCCCTACCAGCTTGTTCTGAAGCTTCGCGCTCCCTGTCAGCCTTGTCCTTTGCATCCCTCTCTTCCTTTGAAAGCTTGTCGTACTCCTCGTCGGACATGATGATGGTCAAAAAGCGAGATTATCTACACGTGACTCAGTGTGATTCGGATCTTGTTTGCGCTTGTGTATTTTGTACAGTGACGCCTGAAAGTAGCTGGGCCACCTTGGACTTGTCCGCCATCCGCTCTCGTGGTCGCAGTGTTCACCACTGGTTGTTCGCTGGAGTTCTTCAACCGATGGCGGCAAACAACGCCTGGTCCGACTTTGAGGTAAGTGGCAGTTGGTAGTCATCCTGCGTCATCTAATCCCTCCTAGAATTTGCGCCATACAGTCAAGCATAATACTGTCGATAAACTCAAACAAATCCTGACCGGCTTCAATGACCAGTGTCAAACTGTTTTTGTCAAGTCTGGGAAGAAGCAGGATTTGATTGATAGAATTGTCCATCAAATGGATGCTTGGAGACAATCGAATAACGTAGAGAAATGGACCAAAGCCCAAGCCATCCTTTATCAGGTCCGTACTTCTGGAATGTGAGTCGAGCACATTCTGTTGGCCTGGACCACTATTCGAACGCGCTGTATTATATCATCGAGCAGTTTCACATACCACATGAAATCCTGTTCTCCGTCGTGATTACTGATGTTCTATTATTCTCTAGGTATTCTCAAAGCCGGGCAACAAGCTCGACGGGAGTCCAGCCCGTTCAGACAATGACCCCCGCGCCATATGGTTCTACAACGATATTCCCTGCCACCTCGACCGGTCGTTACGATCCGTATGCGCCACCACGGGCGCCACCTCCACCAGTAAGCGCTGCAACAGTTGCGGGTGTATCTAAGCCTGGTATGGACGAGACCGTCCTCACATCACCTTTACTGAGCGGATTTCAGTCATACGCTTCAAGTCATCACCTTTCTTGCGTATCGATCAGTCGGTTTCTGGAATAGCAGAGTGTCCGGGTTCGTTTCCACATTCGTCGTGTATCTCAATCCACTGATCATGAGACAGAGTCGACAAGTTCGACTGATCGGAAGCAACAGAGTCTCGCCTTCACTCTCAACAGCGAGCAAACCATAAAGCTGAGTTCTGCCAAGTATGTTGACAAATGTATGTTGCACTGGCGCAGCCTCATTACCATCTGCAGCCCGAAGTATCAGCTTCGGTTGTATTGCACTACCTCTACATATTATAATCCCAGCCCCGCGGGCTTCAGGCCGTCTGCTAGCCCTTGTCTCATCGAATTCCCACCGACGTGTGAAGTGCGAGTGAATGGAACTGCACTACAAGCTAATTTGAAGGGGCTGAAGAAGAAACCAGGTACTGCCCCGCCAGCTGACCTTGGCAGAATGGCACGAATGAACGGTCAGAACCGCGTTGAAATGGTATATGTGAATAGCCAGCAACCTGTTCAGCCAAAAGTAAGTTGTGTACAAAAAGCAAGGTCGCTTGCTGATGTGCGGAAAGAAATTTTATATGACAGTGTTCCTCGTTGAGGTGACCACAGTTGCGCAACTGGTGGATAGGCTGAAGAAGGGAAAATACCGTAGTAGCCAAGATGTTCTAGCAGAGAGTGGGTTATTCTTCCTCCTCTTTTCCTTATGACAAGTTCACCTCTTTGATAGTGTTTAAGCCGTCGAGCGATGACGACGAAATAGTTGCGGGTCCGCAGAAGATGTCCTTAAAGTGCCCGGTACGTCGGGAACCAACAGAGTTCGCCGTATGGAATGATAATCCATTCTTTTTTCGCAGCTGAGCTTCACGCGAATTAAGACACCGTGTAGGTCGATGCAATGTGTTCACCCACAGTGCTTCGATGCGACTTCGTGGTTTACTTGTATGGAGCAGACAACCACCTGGCTTTGCCCGGTGTGCGAGAAGGTTCTTAATCCTGATGATTTAATCATTGATGGGTACGCATTGTACTTGCATTGCCTATCATTCATCCCTTTTAATTTAATTTTGTTTCCTCCAGGTACTCTGACCACATTTTGAAGGAAACTTCTGAAGATGTGGATGACGTGGTGGTAGAGAACGACGGCCAGTGGCATACGAATAATGGCAAGTTTGCATCTCCCGAATGGCGGACAGCACATCCCGTTGTTGCGTCGCGTCACCCTTCACCACCTCGCGAATCATCGCCTGCGTCTGTTGATGAAGAAGCGGATGCGAAGGCCCACGCGAAAAAGCAAGTTGAGATACTTGTTTTGGACTCAGACGACGAGGATGAAGGTCGAGTCAAACGCGAGCTGTCGGTTACGCATAGTATTGGGTCGAGTTCAGTTCCCAAACCAGTTTCTCTGCGTATAGCGCCAGTTGCACAAGAATCTCACCAGGAAGACGTAATCGACCTTACCGCTGACTCTGAGGACGAACAGCCGTCGCAACCCTTGTCACAGCCACAGTCGCAGCCTCTACGACCTTCGGGGGAGAAGCGGAAAGCACCGTCAGGTGCGCCCTCGCCTACAGAACAGATCTGGAAGAAGTCGCGGGTGGATGCTGTCACGACCAACCCGCAGACGGCTCCTAGTACGCTCCTGCCTATCTCCCCTGTTACGGGCAGTGCTACACGATCATCCATCCCTTGTGGGGCTGCGGGACAGCTTCCGCAGACAGCGTACGCCGGACCTCAGTTGCCCCCGTTGCGTCTCCCACCGACAGCGTATGTAACGCAAGGAGGTGGGAGATATATCTCGCCGGGCGGGACAACTGTTGTGAAGGAGACACACCGCGGCGGGTATGAGCAGTATAATGGGAACTATAATTATGGCCCACATCCCAGTGGATCTGTTTCGCGTTCGGGTGTTTGGCCGTAGTCGTGTGAGTGTATGATTGGTGTATCGTAACGCACAGCTTAGATATAATACCATGTAATCGACCACGTTGCAAGTCACTGATTGGTGGAATGCTCAGTCGGCCCGAGACGGGCCGGGTCGCCTCGGTCGAGAGCGTGAGAATGTCCACGTTCCGGAAAAACCCGCGGACTGTCAAAAACGCGCGACTTTTCTTGGTCGTCTCTCATCCTCTACTTCATCCTTCTCCACTCAGCTTCAAAATAAAATAAAAAATGGCCGACACGAAAAGGGTCAAGACTCCTCAGGAGTTCATGAGTTCGTTGTTCGCGTTCTCCGTCGTCCTCCACCTGACACTTTTGCAGTTGATTTCCTCATGGGTGGTGTCTCCGCTGTAGGCACTCCTTTCCGCCCGATTCTGCACTCTCATTCTTACTATCCGCTGTGTAGGCCGTCGCTAAGACGTCAGCAGCACCCATTGAGCGAATCAAGCTGTTGGTGCAGAACCAGGATGAGATGGTGCGTTGCTCGAACTATACCGTTCATCCAACTCACCCGGTGTGTAGATTAAACAAGGCCGTCTCGCCAAACCGTACACTGGCGTCACCGATGCCTTCGTTCGTACCTACAGGGAAGAGGGTCTCCTCTCTCTATGGCGCGGAAACACCGCGAACGTGATCCGTTACTTCCCTACTCAGGCTTTGAACTTTGCTTTCAGTATGTCTTCTTCGTCTTTGTTTTTCAATATTAATCATTGATCCGCAGAGGACTACTTTAAGTCGCTTTTCGGCTTCAAGAAATCGGAAGGGTACTGGAGGTGGTTCGCTGGTAACGTCGCCTCTGGTGGCGCTGCTGGCGCTTCGTCTCTTCTTTTTGTCTACTCTCTTGACTATGCCCGTACGCGACTCGCCAACGACGCAAAGTCTGCCAAGAGTGGTGGAGCTCGTCAGTTCAACGGTCTTGTTGATGTCTACAGAAAGACTCTTGCATCTGACGGTATTGCCGGTCTCTACCGTGGTTTCGTCCCATCGGTCGTTGGCATCATTGTGTACCGTGGTCTCTACTTTGGGGTGTATGACTCGCTTAGTAGGTCGTGTACTGACTCCTGGTTGATCGGTACTGATGACAATTCGTAGAACCCGTTGTCCTTGTGGGTGCTCTTGAGGGATCCTTCCTGGCATCTTTCCTCCTTGGTTGGGGCGTTACAATTGGTGCTGGTCTTGCGTCGTATCCCCTTGACACTATCCGGTTGGCATCTTTCTTCGGTCAAATCATGTTTCTGACTTGTTCTTTAGTCGTCGTATGATGATGACTTCTGGTGCCGGTGTTCACTACAAGTCGATGTTTGATGCTGGGGCACAAATCGTCGCTAAGGAGGGTACCAAATCATTATTCAAGGGTGCGGGTGCCAACATCCTCCGCGGTGTCGCCGGTGCTGGTGTTCTGTCATTGTACGACAAGCTCCAACAGATCATGTTCGGCAAGGTTTACGCTGGTGGATCTGGCTAGATGGTTATGCTACATGTCCTCTGGGCTTCGGCTCCGTCCTCTCGTTTTAGCCCTTGTTCCTACATCTCCATAGACTTGATTTTATTCCCTTATTCTTCCGGCATTGGCATCCGAGCATGAACAGTTTATATGCTCTATCATTGGAGGATTTCTGTGAATGCAGAGAACGTCGTGCGTCAATCAGTTGGATGTGTTGTTGCTGGCCGCCTTGGATCTTTTCAATGTGCCAATGTTCGTCCGGAGTCTTGTGTCTACGTTACCGCAGTAACTCGGCCTTTTTCTCCACCCCTCCCCATGAGATGCCCTCTGACGTGGTCAGTCGAGGGTAGTAAACTGTGCATTCTAACACTCGGTCGGCGTGGCTTCGCTAAATCTGCGCAGCTCGTTCTACGACCATACCAGCAATCCTGTCTGGATGCATGCCAGTGCGCGCTACGTGCTGGCATCACTCGCATCGGGGTCTCCCTGCCCACAGGTGCAGGGAAAACAACGATTTTCACTACACTCCTTTCCCAAATTCCTTCTCCGAGGCTGTCTCAAGCTTCTGGCTCCTTAATTATTGTCAACAGTGTGGAACTTGCACGTCAAGCAGCCGCTCAAGCAGAACAAATTTACCCGCATTGGAAAGTTGAGCTCGAACAGGGTGCCAACCATCGAGCGACTGGGCAGGCAGATATGTGAGTCTCGGACATGGACATGGTATCTCGCTTCAGTAAGACGCGTGCAGAACCGTGGCGACGTATCAGACACTGCTCCAATCACAACGACTGGCGAAATTCCGACCAGAGAACCTGAAAGCAATCATCATAGACGAAGCACACCATGCTGCAGCCCCATCGTAGGCCTCACATCTCACTCACGGGGAACGCGATGTCGATATGACTCCGTAGTTATCGTCGAATACTATCCAATTTCAACGCTGACATCAGGAATCCCGATCCACACTTCGTCCCCCCCACCGTACCATATTCCATTCCGATTATTGGGTTTTCAGCCACATTCAGCCGTCACGACGGCCTGGCACTCGGTTCAGTGTTTGAGGAAATTGTTTATCACCGCGATTTCCTTGACATGATCAAGGAGCAATGGCAAGCCCATCCGTGTCCTACTCGTGCAAGCCAATCATAAGCTGAACATAGGCTATGTGGTGTGCGATTCACTTCCGTCAAAGCTAGCATCGATTTGCAGGGCGTCGCTCTCAACTCCAGAACAGGGGACTTCAATGCCTCTGGTCTCGCTCGCATCATCAACACCGAGACCATCAACAATCTTGCTGTCCAGGCATGGATTGACCGTGCGTGTACGTATTCCGGACGCCAGACCAGATGCCATACATTTATCAGCGTCCCTTCCCAGCACTCGACCGCAAGTCAACCCTCGTGTTCTGCGTTAATATCGCCCACGTTAGACAGCTCTCAAAAACATTTCGGGAGTTTGGAATCGATGCTCGCCACTTACACTCCAACACACCCGCAAGTGAGCGGCGAGCGCTGATCGCAGAGTTCAAGGCTGGACATTATCCCGTTCTAGTCAATTGTGGTATGTTGCATGATGTCAATGGCCGAGTGGAATGTTACGCAACCAACAGCAATCTTGACGGAAGGTGCGGACATTCCGAACGTTGACTGTGTTGTCATTTGTCGTCCTACACGGTCTCGAAATGTTTATGCGCAAATGGTAGGTTTCAAGTGCATTTTATTCTACCCAGAACTTTCACTCCTCTGTAGATTGGTCGAGGTATGCGACAATCTCCTGCTAGTGGAAAAGTCGACTGTCGCATCATTGACTTTGTGGATTCGACCTCTCGTGTATCCGGTGTCGTCTCGATACCGACTCTACTTGGTTTAGATCCTAGTGAAATCGTAGATGGTCAGTATTCTTAGCTTATTCATTACGCCTTCGGTGTTCACCACAGATAGATGCCAGCATCGCTGACTTGAGGTCTCGAGCAGAGTTCACCAGCTCTTGCAATTTGCTTAAGCCAGATTTCTATGACGCAATACCTGAGCCAACTTCTGTTACTTATCTCGACTATGATGATCCCTTCGCGATGGTGGACAACTTTTCTGGGGCACCTCACATCTCGAGGCTAAGTTCAAATGCATGGGTTGGGTGCGGTTCGAATATTTACGTCCTCGAATGCCTTGGTAAGGGTTACGTACGCATTGAATCAAACCCTGAAGGTGAAGGTATGTGCACGATACACGATACTGAGTCAAGAACACTTAGTGAAAATGTAGCGTGCTTCCGTGCTACATACACCGAGGCAACTATGCACTTTTCGTCCGCCAGACAGTTGAAGTTGTCCCCTTTCATGCGGAAACGGTTGATATTGACTGCAGACACGCTCTCTGACGCGCTCAAGGGTTGCGATACTTATGCAGTTCAGAAGGTACTTCGTGGGTCACTTGCCTTAGGGTATGGATTCGTGTGCATACTATACAGTTTCTAACACGAGATCAGTCTACTCCGGAACGCCAGGTGGCGGCAAGCCCCGGCTACAGAAAGTCAAAAGGCTTTTATCAATAAGCGGAGGGGAAAACGTGCGATGGAACGGGCAAGTGTTACAGAGGCTACGGAGAAGCTCACTAAAGGGGAGGCCGCAAATATCATCACGCGCCTCAAGCATGGGGCTCAAGTGTGTACACTTTATTCCTGAGATTCACCGGTCCTAACAATCACCCAGGCGTATTACGAGAAAAAGGCAAAGGAGAACTACAGAGCACAGGAGCTTGCCGAGAAAGAGAGATTGCGGGTGGCACGCAGCACAGTGAAAGTTGGGCCCTTGCGTCAACACTGATACATTAGACATCAGATAATGGCATCACTACTTGTAACCGTGTCTATTTCAATGAGGATAATGAGGGTGACACCGCACGCGAACTCTGCAAGGTAAGAATTGCTGCCTGCTGTGCAATATCTAATGCCCTCGACAAAGTCACTGGGTTGTTGAATGTACAGGGATCTCCAGCGAGAGCAGCTAGTAATGCTCCAACAAGCGAATCCCCGGCTCCGGTCGAGTTGAACGCCACATTCTGCGTTGCCTGTAGAGGGGGGAAGTGCAGGACAACCACCATCTCGTCCGAGGTCGGGGAATGGGCAACGATACATCGAGAGCGCGGGTTGCTGCCTTGCATTGCCCAGGCACTCGCTTCTGTCCGATCGAGTCGCATCGTGACCACCACACCCAGCTTGCCACACTTGATGACGATGTGCCGGAAAAACGGTAGGAGGTTGACAGCCATTTGGACAACGCCTTTGTCGGCCATGAATGACAACGTGCCCAGATTTGATTCAGTATCAGAGACTTGTCCCTTTGCAAGCTGTACCAAGTCGGTGCGGAATTGGGACCCCAACCCAAGACTATCGATCACATTCCACCAACGCTCGTGGGACATCAAATCATAATTGTTGCGGGCATCCTTATACATCTGGGCGAGTTCGATCAAGTTTGGCGAGACGAACGATATCACGGATCGGGTCGAGTTTGTAAGGTTTGCAGCTATTCCAGGAAATATACGCGAGGCCTTGACAACTGATGTCGGTTCACTGGCTCTCGTCGGCAAAAGCAAACAGGAGGAAATAGAGGAGACCTACAAAAATGCTGAACGGAGATAGGTCACGTGAACACCCGAAAACCAAGCAAACATACTTTGAATATTCATCCTGAAGCTCTCCGTCACGATAGTAGTAAGCGCCTCCGGGGAAATATTGCCGTCAAGGGCGAGAAGTTGAGGGTGTTGGGCTCGAAGAATGGCAAGTATCTGTGAAGTCTCAATGGCAAATGGCAAATGCTTGGTCGAAATCACGCCCACCTTGTCTGCTTCCCAGGTACGCGGAAGATCCATATCAGAAACCCCGCAGTGTAACTCGCCATGCGAATCAAGAAGCAGATTGCAGACAGCACTCTGTCGGCCTTTGATGGACACTAGTCCATCCGTCCGCATCCCAAGTGAATGTGTCTTGGCATCGATCAATTTCCCAAAATCATCGTCCCCAATTGGAGCGACAAGCAATGTCGCGGTGCTATCTCCAGTTGATCCACACATGACCCTGTGAGTTGCCTCGGCAATGTTGCGGGCGACACCACCTAGCGATACAGACACCTTCCCTGGGAAAGTGCTCTTTTGATCGGACTTGATAAGCCCCTCGGCCTGTGAAGTGATGTCCACAGCGGCGCATCCCACAACAACCACTCTCGCTTTATGAATATTATGGATCGCATCCTTTTCCACCGTACTTTCAGGGTCGGATGCAGCCAACTGTGGTTTCTGGTTGGCCTGTGAGGAAGTATACGTAGGCGGACCACCGTAAAAGTACTGGTAACAGAGTTCATCAGGATGTTGAGCTGGTTTAATGTGCAACTCACACTTTCCCCATTCTGGTGTTCGCTTGCAATCCTGGCATACTCGACAGCAATTTGACCACCTAATCCGTCATAGGATATATTGCGACACATCGAGTCCGCCGAGAAATTACTCACCGACGAGGGCAGTGTTTTGGACTAGAGCGACATCTACGGCTAATAATGAATGTCGCGCGAGGGAAGACCTACAATATGCTGCTTACTGCTTTCCAGGGACTTGCCACCAGTGAGCTCGCCAACACGTTTAAGAAGCCACGGTGTTACTTCTTTCCCTAGCATAGATATGCCCGACTCCTCTGACTCCCGTAGAGCGGTTTCGACGGCCTTTTGCAATACAGCACCATGGGCTTCGTGCTTCTCCGGAATAGGGACAGCAAACAGAGCACCATTTGACATCCCGAACTGCTTTTGTATGTCTGGCAGCTCATTGTCAGTAGACAGTTGAAGGAGAACAAATGACATCCTTACGAAGGATCCTTGCAGCACGCTCCGGGTCATTGATGCTCCACGGAGACTGTAAAGTCCGTCCTAGCATCATAATCATACCGATAATTGTTGGTCAAACCTTGAAACCACTTTTACGGGAATAGAATGCAGGAAAGTCATTTGACTCGGCATACGATATAACAGGTACTCCGAGGGTTTCCTATACAAATGTTGCTTGAGTAAACATTTGAAAGGGGCACCCAGGCACACAGCGCACGAGATACTCCAGCGTCCTACCGATGGATGTGAGTACGAGGTGATTCAACCAATTGTATCTCTGACTTACCTCCCTATGTCTAAGATCGACTTGACTCCAGCTGAAACCAAACCCACAGGACAACGGGCAAGTTCGTGTAAATCAGCTGAAATATCCATTGCTGTTGGGAATTCTCAATTTAGCAGATACCACAGAAATTGGAGTGATACGCACTCTTCTCTCCCGCGCGATGTACTCCACCAAGACTGAGAATGTGTACATGAGCATCCGGGCTAGTCGCACCGTACTCATCTTACCCTCCAGTGGCAAATATCTGGTGGTGCGGTGAGCCAAGAGCGCTGAAACTCGAGATCAATGAACATGCCTTGATGCCTGCCAACGCAGCGAATATCAACGTTGAGCTACACGTAGTCCCGCCGTCTTTCCTAGATGCGATGGCAGCAGCAATATCCCTCCTGGAAAACTTGACAGGATCTGCACTTCGACTCGCAAGCCGCACTAGTTCGGTGGGTTGAAGACCGATTTTGACGCGACCCTCGATGAGACCTATTGTGGCCGGGGTACTTCCAGTGGACCTAACGATGTTCTCTACCGATTGCGCCATCTCCAAGGAGGTTGGGTACGGCATTCCGTGAGTTATTATCGTGGACTCCAGCGCTACCACTGCGCGGCCACTCGCCAATGCATCCTTGACTTCTGGATGAACGTCAATGGGAACATCATGCGATGACGAGCGGTGTATGTGAGAGAAGGGACGACGTCGGGTTGATCGAGAGACATTCCTAACGAAAAAGCGTGCGCGACGGCCTGTTGCCAACATGTAGTACGTAGGTCAAACAAGACGTCAGCGAGAGCCGGGGCTCGGGGATGCCGTGAGTGAAGGCGTGGTTAGATTTTACCACAGATACGATCTTTCCCTGCTTCAGCGATGGCGGCTTATCCGAGCACCTCAACTACAGCGAGAGAAGAATGTGAAGGTGGCGTTTGTGTCCTGACCTACGAATCCCTCGATGTAGACGCAATCATGCGATCGGTGAAGGACGACAGCGCTGGTGCGATAACCGTTTTCGTTGGCGCCACTCGCAACTCCTTCAAAGGTATCACCACACACATCCTCATTGACACGCCGTGTAAACGATCCAACAGGCAAGGTGGTGACACGCTTAGAATACCAAGCTTACAGCAAACTGGCCATCAAAACCATGATGCAGATTCTCCAGGATGCTCGTAAAGCAGTATCCCGATCGACACACCAACCACCACTCCATAACGTCCCTTCTCTCATATCGTGTGCCGTCCATCATCGCCTAGGATCTGTTCCAGTAGGCGAACCATCAATAGTCATTGCAGTATCATCGCCGCACCGCAAAGAAGCGTTCGCCGCATGCGAGAGAATACTCGAGCAAGTGAAGGAGAAGGCACAAATCTGGAAGAGGGAGTATTATGAAGGGATGAGGGAGGAAGAGGCGGAATGGAAAGCGAATAACTGCTGATCTAGAAGGATGCGCATTGACTGATCAGAGACATGCGTGACGGCGTCCATAGGGAACCATCCGGACAATTTACTCCACTTTCCACTTTGAGCTCACGTCATCGCCATCTGGGCTCACGACGAGTTCTACAGACCACAGAAGGAGGGTAAACATGACATTTGCCCAACGCCACCAAACTTGGGATGCAGGCTCCAGAACTACATGGATGCATTAGTCTTGGGATAAAGTGCGCATAAGAAACGCACGCAGCAGATGGGAGTACACCATGACGAATATCAGTTGTTGATATGTCAATAGAAAACGAGTCAACGTTGATGTCTGCAAGGCATTTTTAATACCCAGCTAAGCACAGGAACTAGGTTTCTGAGGTCGCACAGGTCTGGCATCCCAGCCATCGTTTATCGAGTCGTCTGACTCCCAAGCATCCGCACCAATCGTAGGAAGTATACGCGAGGCAAGCTGAAGAATAATCAGTCGATAAAATAGAGCGACCAGTACTGGCTTTGGCAGGGTATTCATAATGTAGTCGGAGAGCGTCTGGATGTGGGGAAGGATATTAGACAAAAGCGGTGCGCTATATGTACTGTCTCAGTGCACGGCATACACGAGTGTGACAAGTTTGACATACTATGAAGATGCTGGATCCGAGAATGATGTCTGATCAAAGCCACAGAGCCAAATGTTGTAGGCTAGGAACAAAGAAAGCATCGAGGATTCTACAATGTTTGTCCGGCGGAGACGGAAGCCGATTACCGTGAGAAATAGGAAAGCGGTCAAGGCCACGCCCAACAACGTGGAGGAAAGTGGCGACGTTGCTGCAGTTGGATACGCCTTTGAGAGTAAAAGTGAGCAAAAGCAAAAACAAGGCGGGTGGACCACCGACCACGACGATCCACCAGGCTGCGACAACGTACGCTACCGCTGATGCAATGAGGATTCCAAATTGATAGCTTTCCGCTTCATCTGCCAGTTCCTTCCCGATCTGACCAACCTTCTGAGCGAAGAGAAGGCTAGAGAGACCCTCCATAGCTACATAGGCAGGGCCCGAGAACGTCAAAAATTTGCCCCACCAAGTGGCTGCGGTGGCCAGTATCGGATGAGCATAGTGTGAGAAGGTATTGAAAGATACAAGGAGGAGGAAGGGGTGCACAGGAACCTGTATGACGGAGAGTAGTTGTGATCCCCAGAGGAGGATGAGTGTACCATGGATGAACGAATGCACGGAAAGCAGAAGCGAGAGCAGAAGGAACGCAGGAGTGGGGAGCGTTGCGAGAGTCAACGGGAGATAAAGCAATATCTGCAGCACGGTAGACAACCTAGCGCAAGTCAGAACGACAATCAATGGCTATAAGCCATCAACGCACCTCGCCGTGTGGGACAACGCACTCCATAATATCCATGGGCTCATACCGCTCGTCGTTCCGTTCGTCGTTCTCGTTCAAAGACGTTGTGGACAACGGCCACGCGCGGGTCCAGAGATGTTGTTGGGTGTCGGGTGTCACATGCCTCACGTTATCCAACGAAACAACCAAACGTGGATTACACTCAAACACAAAGCTAAATGGACAGCTGTGGTGCGGTATCTCTAAGATGTGTAGGCCCAAGCGTGTTCCTTGGGCTTAGAAGACCTTTCGCAGCCGCAAAGTCCGTTCCACGGTTAAGCGCAGCGGGGTCGGACGGTGGAACATAAAACTTGTCCACAATCGGTATCTGCAAAAGATTCATCCTCGGTGTTATCACAACCATGTTGTTGGTTCGTATTTCCATCCAATCGGCTGTTGCGAGCGCTTAGTTTGAACATTTCGTCAAACATGTACACGCACCTTTCTCAAAGGTTAGGGGCTCGCTGGCAATCTGAAACGGGTCAGCAGCGCAAGCACAGCAGGGGACGGAAACTAACCAGGATGATATTTTCCCGTTTGTCCGCCTTTGTCATTTTGTAGTGTCCGCCTTGCATATACTCACTGAAGGTCGTGCCGGATGAAAACCACTGCAAACGCCCTCAGACAATAGAAAACCACTCTGGATGTCATCTCTACCAGAGAGGCAGCTTCATCATGACGAGACGAAATGTAACGTGTCGCAATCACACTCTCGCCGTCAGTAGCGCAAAAGTTCATCAGACTGGGCTAGGCACAGGATAAGTTATTGCGCATTATCCCATGAGAGGACCACACTTCAGTTATGCCAGCAAGATCGGCGTAGTTGTTGAGGGCAGCAATAGTGTCCAACATTGCCCGCTGCAGCGTTTGATGAGTGAATGTTTTTGCTTTTGCATCAGGTAGCTGAAAGCAAATCAGTGCAGCATCAGAGTGACAGGTGGATCACTCACCTTGGACAAAAATAATGCAAATGCCCATTCTGAATCTGAATTTTCTCAACAAACAGGTTTCCCTTGTCCGAAGGATCGCCCTACCGGTGTTTCCCTGTACAACATTGAATATCTCGTCTGATAATTCTGCTTGTAGTCTCCGTTTGACCAGATGGAAATCTGCAATTCCACCATTATGCATGAACTAGGATAGCAGAATTACGGGGGCAATTCATGACTCGGATCACGATCGGGCGCACCATGATGTTACCAAAGACGAAAGGATGACAATTGTCTAATGACAGAGAGCCAGTGGTTGTCGCCCTCACATGGGCACTGAGGAGATCAGAACTCGAAGAAAGCACGAATAGTTCGTCTACACACAATACAAGGGGAGATTTGATCTTCTCTGCCAACCGTATGAGGTTGGCGTTATTCCAAGCCTATTTCAGTGTCAGGATAATTGTCACGGTTCAGTAAACACGGTTACGGGTGTCACGGAAGTGAATATGCAAGGTTGGTTTCCAAGTTCTTCGTCGTGGATGGTGTCATACCACCCTGTAACACGAGCTTTGAAGGTTGCACATTGTAATGACCATGGTGAAACGCACCAACACCGAACCCGTCTCCGTTGATGGGTCTGCGATGGTCGAGGCGCAGTCGCGAGTCGAACGCTTGGTTTATGATGGAATGACACGGGCGGGTCAATAGCTATTGACGTGCATGGTCGGGAACTGGTGCAGGTAGAATGGCGACGAGCGCTCACATGCGACAACTGGACGGGCGCTGTGCCCTTGTATATCACGAATCGACACATGGTGGATGTCGAGAACAAGCATGTCAGAAATTCAGGTCGTACTTGTGTTGCACAAGTCTCGCATCAAATTACGTCTTGGGATTACTCGGCTCGGAATTCGGACGTTCACGATTCTCAACGTACACACACACTTTTGCCCCTTTTTCACCTAAAGTCCATTGGCCTCTCTGCGCGGTCTCCACCCGCCTCGTCGTACACGAGCCCGGCGACGCGGAGCGCAAGATCTGCACACTCAATTTCGTTATTAAGCGTGTGTCCAGGACAGCCCTCTTACCAATGGCCGCCTCTGTCCCTTGTGCCTCCGCATACACCCGCACTACATCCTCCGTGCCACTTGGCCGAACAAACGAGCGACCGCCCGTCTTCTCGGCCAATTGGTCGATCTTCGCCTGAAGGCCGAGGGGTCGCACCAAGCGGCGCTCCGCATCCTCCGTGACAAACGCGCTTCTATCTCCGACCTTGACTTTGACCAGCCGATTTGGGAGGTCCGAGTACAGTTTGTCCCATTCTTCCGCAGTGTACGACATGTGATAGAGCGCGACTTCAACAAGGAGCATGTCAGAGAGCGCATCTCCAACGGTCTGGTTGATAACCTCGACTACATTCTTTAGGTGGCCGAGCGCGATCGCCTGTGCGACCGTGGACGGTTCATGGGAGGCAATCTTTTGCTGGGCAGATGACGAGAACAAGACAGTTCCATGACCATTCGCTTCAAAGTACACTCCGATATCGTATCTCTCCGCTGCGGCGTGGTGCAAATGCTTGACGCCAGTTGACACGCATGTCACTGGAAGTCTCTACATGAGGGTAAGTGCCGATCGGTTCAGTTCCGGACCCCGTCGCGCACCTCCGACAAGTATCTGGTGGAGCTCCCGTTGGCATACGCCGTCTGCACAACACCAACCTTGATCTTCTCTTGAATGTCTTCGAGGCCAGCGTCCTTGACTAATTTCACGATGAAACTTGCGACCAGCGTCGTAATCTTGTCCCCATCAAGCATGTGGAACCTTCCGCCATCATCCAAGTAGTAATAGATCAGGCGATCTGCATCGCCATCCAAGCTACAACCGCGTTGTCCACGGCCCAACTCGGATGTAAGAGACGGTGGCAACTTCTGGCTGACCTTGACATAGTCAGCCCCACAGTCCTTGTTGAGCATCTCCGTATTTTCCATAGAAGTGTTTTGCAACTTGAGAGCGAGAGACTCGTCAAGAGAATCGTTGAGTTTCTTTGCTGCTAGTGTACCGACACCGTTGGCACAATCGACCAACAAGTGGTCTGAAGTCCTTCTGTCTGCCTGCAGGTGGAGTTAGTGGCGGGCCTCGTCGATCAAGAGTAGAAACCAACAAGAAGCCTTTTAAATGCACTGCTGAGCTTGACGTAGTATCCTGCTACTAAGAAGCTCACGTCCCACTCTTGCGTCGTGGTGTTGATGGTGTCTACCAGGTAATGGAGGATGGGCGTTGTAGTGATATCCGCATCGGTGGCCTTCGCACCCATGGCAGCGAGGCCTTTACGAAGCGCTGCAACAAGTTTTGGACCAGATGCACGTGTATCGCGGGCATATATGACCCTAGCTGGTGTGTTTAGTGGTATTGAATTGGACTGGATGAAATGCTCGAGGCTTGCGAGGAACGCATCAGGTGATGATACATTTGCGAAGTCAGTTGCGGGCGACTCCCAGGAAGTATCTAGCATATCACCGCGAGGATCAACGAGTTTGACACCGTTGTCCTACACAGCGTGAGGGTTTGAGCAGTGTGGAGACCATCAAGATGCGTTAGACGTACCTGAGCCGGGTTGTGCGACGCAGTGATCATCACACCGATGGTCTTACCACCGCACGACTTGCTCCTTAAGGCTGCTAGAATCCCAACCTTGAAGAGTACGGATTCGAGCTTGTCTCCTCTAGATTCCATTTAGATCTGATCCGGACGAGGCCATGGAGAAGTGTGCACCTACAGGGTTCTGAAGCCTGCAGTGCCATATGAAAACTTTTCGCCCGGTTTTACTGGATATTCTTCCAACCCCTTCCTGAGCTCGCGTTCGAAACCCGAAAGTGCAGGCATGATGATCGGACGATTGGAACACTGATGCGGCGTATTGCACTACTTATACCGGCTAGATTGGTTGTGACAGGGGGTGAATTACCCGTTCTGGAAATGACCACCCAAGGCGTCGCCCCTCGCAGGTTTCCCGCTTAATCCGACTCCAAACTGCACGACGACCACGATGCCGTCCAAATCAACCGCCCAGACTCTCTTTGAGAAAGCGGACAAGAAGGTTGCCTCATCTACAGGATGGTTTTCTTCGTCATCCACGAAATACGAGGAGGCTGGCGATCTTTATCAGCAAGCTGCTAATGCTTTCAAGCTCGACAAACAATTCAGAGACGCGGGCGATGCGTTCGCAAGGGAAGCCGAGTGCAGGGAAAAATGCAAGGAAGTAAACGAAGCTGCAAATGCCTGGTGGAACGCCGCCAAGGCATACAAGCGAGGGTATCCTGACCGTAAATCCACCGTTCATCCCCTGGATCCAAAACATTAAATCTATGTCTTCCAGTGGCAATTCTAGCTCTATCTCAGACAATCACTCATTTGACGACTTCTGGCCGGTTCCGTCAAGCTGCGGATAGAGAGAAGGAGATCGCGCAAATATATCAGCATGAGCTCAATGACACCCGGAAAGCCTGCGACAGCCTCGAGCGAGCAGGAGATTGGTATTCCCAGGAAGATGCCACCGCGTTCGTGATCTCGCATGTGAAGTGAACGTGCGTTGACATTCTGCAGTACTGCGAACGGATGCTACAAGGATGCTGCGGACCTTCATGCTGAGCTAGAAGAATATTCACTAGCCATTCAACGCTACGAGCAGGTCGCAGACCAGTCACTCGGGTCTGCGCTCACGAAATACAGTGTCAAGGAATACTGGTTAAGAGCATGTCTTTGCGCCTTGGCCATGAAGGTAAGTGCGGCACACACAACTGAGCGGCCCTGCTGAGGAATCGTAGGACTCTATTACCGCCAAACGAAACATACAGAAGTACATGTCACAAGATCCTGCATTTGCTTCCACTCGCGAGTGTAAATTTATCAACGCGATCATCGACGCAATCCAAGCCGAGGATCAACAGGCATTCACGGGATGTGTTGTTGAATATGATCAGGTAACTAAGTTGGACAGTTGGAAGACAGGAATCTTGCTGAAGATCAAGCGTACTATTGAAGAAGAGCCCGGTATTCTCTAAGCGATAGAGTACATATCCAACATCACAAATGAGTTAGTTCCACGTATCGAATGAATCACGTGACCCCGACACTCTCCAGCGTACATGCCAATTCGTCTATGTCGAATACGTGATGTCGACTCACTGGGCGCTCCGCCTCATCCACTTTCTGTACGTTGCATTCACGACCATCACTGCATGGATGCAGAGACGCAAACGGAAGCCGCCTAAACCACTGAAAGCCCTGCGCGGCAAGATCCCGAAACATCTTTGTCTGAACTTGGTCGCGAGCGATGATATGCCTACTGAAGAAACGGAAAATGCGTTCCTCGATTGTCTTCAACGTGTCGCCGCATGGTGTCGAGGGTTGGACATAGAGATACTCACCGTTTACGACCGCCACGGTATGCGTCTTTGAAACTCGAAAGGAACATTCTCAACGCATACATTCAGGCGTCCTTTACGGATGTTCCCGTAATGCACACCGACGCGTCTTTGTCGCGAATGAAACCTCGGAAGACAGCTACGAGTCGGAGGTCGAGTATCCTCTGACGCCACCGCTTTCGGAACCCTCTAACTCAAGGACTCACTCCCCCGAACACGCGACACTCCCCGCGGACTTGAATATCATTACGATGATGCATCTGTCTCGTCTTCGGAAGCGTAGAAATGTCGCCGTCCGCAAACAATCAAAAAGTGCGTTCCATCCTGTGTGCACCCGTTGAGGATTGTCTCTGACGGGAGTCAGGCAAATGTATGCCCTCTGCAACCAGCAATCTGACGCTTTACATAGTGTCCCGTGCTTCCGGTAAACCCGCCCTTGCCTCAGCTAGCCGCTCCCTGTTGCAAAGCTGTGTTAGCGACTGCGCTTCAATGTCAGACAATGCATTACCTAGCGGATTTTCGTGCAGTTTGACTGTCTCGAAGCTGGCCACAGTGCTGGAAGGTCAGATTCGTTAGCCGTCGTTCTTCACCGGGTGTTCTGAACCCTAGAAAGCTGGTTTGCCACCACCTGACTTGATGGTAATCCACCACGTCGGCGCTATAGGGACGCCGCATCCGCCGATCGAGTTCTACGGTTTCCCGCCATGGCAAAATAGTCTTACCGAGTTCCAGTGCGTGTGGCTCACCGATCAGCCTGCCAGAACCTGATTACATAAAGCACAGCCGTACCCATCCAGATGATGGTCAAGAACTTGATTCTTCTCGCTCTAAATCTCCGTCCGAGTTGATATCCGAGGCCGCCTTTTGTCGCGCACTAGATGAGTATTCGGGTGCCGAGTTTCGGCTAGGCAGGTAGCCGAGTTACTGGTTTCGGTTGATCGTTTGTTGCACTGCCGAATGGAATTCGTTCCCACAGCAGCGCCCACTATCTATGTACGGCAACCATTCACTGCATTGCCGGGTTCCTGACTTCCAAGTCCCCGTCCCACCTGAGAGAATGAATTGACTCGATTCGCGCGTGTGGATCACTCGACACACATGCCTTGCTCTTGCTCTTGCTCTTGGCCTTTATCGATATCTATGGGGAAACATAAGTAATCGTGCCTCCACAAATGATATCCAAACGAATGCTCTACGGCTCGATTTGACTTAGATTGTTGGCTAGATCAATCATCTCTGATCGGCTAGTATCTAGTTATTTTAGCACTGCCGCGGTATTTAACCTTGATGTAGTTGACGCCCGGTCTTGCATAAATACGTCTTCGGACGGCAGATTGAAGGACGTCCTCGCCAAGCCTCATTATCTCTCCACCATGTCTGCCACATTTGCCGTTGATCATGTCGAACAACCATTAGGTACTGCGACGGGAAACCCAAGATTGCCACACAAGCCCAAGAAACGAATCATTGTTTGCTGTGACGGGTAAGTAACTTGGTGCAACCAGTGGTAGCCGGCTGGAATCGTAATATGGTTCCGATTTATCCTTGTCCTGTCAGAACGTGGCAAGATGGAGTCGTTGTAAAGGATCGCTGGAGATATACGAACGTTCTGGTGAATAGCGCACGTATTCAGTCTGAAGCGGCAGGAGGTTAACTTGTTGCATTCATCATTCAGAAACTCTCTCGCGCATTCCATCACCATGACGAACGAACGTATGTCGTTTCAAGTCACTGGCGGTCACAATGACGAGTTACTGCTAATATTGCTTCTGCAGCGAATGTGCGATACCGCAGATTGTGTTTTATCAAAGCGGTGTCGGGACTTCGCAGAACCTCTACTCGGAATATGTTGAAGGCAAGGCCCTATATGTCGTGCAGCTAAGATCTAGCTCATTTACTCCATAGGCGCCACTGGCGTGTCACTGGGTAAATATCGCCTGCCGTGTTCAGCGTTTAATAACTCACATCATCGGGCTTGGCAGTCGAGAAAGTGCAAGAGGCATATGCTTTTATTGCACAGTGAGTGACCTCCTCTTGAAGCATGAGTCACGGCAACATTCTGATTCTAACGTCGGCAGGAATTTCAATCCGGGAGATGAGGTACGAGCAGTCCCAACACGGACGTCACACTTCCACTAACATGTTATAGATCTTCCTGTTTGGGTTCTCGAGAGTAAGTACATATGGGCAAATGGATTGCTGTGTCCCTAATTTCGACAGGGTGCATACACAGCGCGCATGGTTGCTATGTTTATCGTACGTTTTCCTCCTCAGCTATTGTTCGCGCCATCCTTATCATAGCCTTACAGGGTGCCATTGGCGTGTTGGACAAGAGAAATATGGATCACTTTGCAGCCATTTTTATCGCGTACCAAAAACTGGGCAAGTCAAATGACCCTGCAGGTTCGTTCCAGGCCACCGTAGCGCGTGGTCCTCAGTGATGAATCACACACCCCAGAAATAGCCAAGTTACAGGCTGAGCTTGCCCCTTGGACTTCCCCGACTTGTCATGGGAAATTGAGAGCTCTTTCTGATGATCATACTTTCTCAATCAAGTAGGTAGTCCATTGGTCAGCACGTAGGGTTTATTATAACCCTCACCAGATGTGTCGGTGTTTTTGACACTGTTGGTTCCGTTGGGTTACCGGAAGAAATCACTCGCCAATCTCCATCTACCAAATCGATATTTGGATTCCCAAACACAGAACTTGGTGAACATATTGAACGGGCGTATCAAGCACTCGCTATCAATGAAGCTAGGCTCGACTTTGTAGGTATCGGCACGTTTTCGGCAGCCTTTCCAATTCATTCGATTTTGCCCGCCTTCATAGAACTGCAACAAATTCGAGCAGACGCAGGGTGGCCGACGCAAAGGACAAATTCTGAAGCAGGTGAGCCTTAATCAAAGAATTCGATCGCGTTCCTAATATATCATACCCCAGTGTTGGTTCGTCGGTAAGCCAAGTCCCTCTCTTGGGGAATATCGAATAACATACCGTTATACTGATCAGGCGAACATTCCGATGTAAGTGTGGTCCGTCTTGGTGTTTCTTGCTTACTAAAAACTTGAAAGATCGGAGGAGGTTGGCACGATCATGACCTGTCGGACTTGACGCTCACTTGGATGGTGGCCAACACCCAAGACATACTTTCTGTGGACTTGAAGTACATTAAGTCACTTCCTGAACCCATCTTTCCTTGGGGGAAGCAGCCTCCCCACAAGTGAGTCTATATTTGGCAACTTCTTTTCGTCCGCCGACCAAAAAATAGCTCGCGTACCGGGATATTTGCGCTATCCCTAGAGAATACACGCCACCTCCCCAACAAGACCGACGACACCACGCACGAAACGATCCACCCATCTGTACTTGAACAAGATGGCATGCCCCAATTGCGCGAAAGTATTCAGAAGAACCCCTCTCTAGTGTGCAGTTTGCTTCCCCTCGAGGAAGAAATGAAGAGAAACTGGCCCTACGTGCCAGGAAAGAACATCCAAACAGACTCCAAAGGTTCTGCACAGGTGAAATCGGTTGCCACCACAGAAACCACGGTCTTGTGGAGTGCAACGCGGGAGGTTCTAAGTGTTGGTACCCAACTGGGAACAGGGATAATCAAGGAGGTCCAGGCTGAAGTTGGAATGAGCAGGAGTACTAATGGTGCCGCCGGTAAACAGTCTACTGCTTCTTGGCTGATGAGCCTTGTCCATGAAAGCCATGTTGGAGCCGTCCTGAAGGAGTTCGCCCAGGTCCACAATTGACGCATGTGTAGTGGTGGCGGGGCGGATGGACGTACCGGATTTTGAATTTTCTTGGAGCTGTATTCTCTTATTCTCAATCCAAGTCGTTGCCTATGTGTATGTAATATCCCGATCCACAAGTCTCTTTATGCACTATCTTACATGGCCTACGCCATTGCTTCTGCCCTTTTGCTCAAGCTCAGTGAAAAAAGAACAGACAATGCGTTGGGAAGTAGGGCGGTAAGCTGCGCCCGATGCAGCGGTCACAGGAACGCGGATTGTATGCGAAACGTCATATGCTCACCCAGGATTATTGGTAGCAGCACAGGAACAAGAAGAAAAACTTGTAGCAAAGGCATCATGTATCCAGAGGAAATGTATAAGGAATAAACGCCAATAGATGGTTCAAGTGACACAGACAATGGATTGCAGGAGCAGCGAATACCCTCAGGATTTCTCAAGTCCTCCATCTCGTTTCGTCCCACAGAGAGTCAGAACTTGTTCCGTTTCTTGCAAAACGGCTTTCACTACCGGAGTCGAAAGAGGTGACATTAGCACAAGTATTAAATGAGAAATTTCAGCGCTCACCCGTTGCACGGTACTGTTCATGCTTCTCTTCCAGTTGTTCATATCCCTGGCGAAGTTTCTCCTCTTGATCTCGGATGACCTCGTCTTCACGCTGAAGCTTCTCCGTCTCCATACGGAGTTTTGAAAGGGTCTGGGTGACATTACGGCGAAGTACTTTTAAACCGGCGAGCTCTTCTTCGTACTTCCGACAAACGGCACCCCATTCTTCATCTACGCAGTGTCAGGAAGGGAGCACGTGGATCCAGAGAATAACTTACCTGCATGCTCTACCTGAGTGGCTGCAGTGTGGTACTTGGTCATTTGATGAGCCCAATCCCGGTCCATTGCCCATGACACGGTTTTCGTCGAGTAAGCCATACTCATCCGAAGTTCAGAGTTACTGCGTTTGAGGCTGCTTCGTCTACGAGGTATGTCGAGCCGAGACATGCCATCCATAGTGGGGTCATCTTCCGACGGAGGTGAGGGAGTGCTATCGTCTGCAGATGAGTCTCTTGCCAGAGATTTATTGGGTTCCGGACGCGCTACATCCACAGGGCTGTCACATATCTCCATAAAAGTGGCCGAGGTGGATCCATGATATGGAACTGGTAATGGGTCTGGGGAGACAATGGAGAGGCGAGCGAGGGACTCCACCTCGGAATGAGTCTCGAGAAAGGAACGATTGCTCTGGTCCGTCCTAAGCTCGTGCGGATCCTCAACGATGGCGTGCATGGAGCGTCTGGTCTCTTGGAGATCGCTCTCCGAAGTGAATGTGTTCGCATCGATTGAAGTACCTTGATGGTGCTTGGAGGCGCGAACTTGTACACGTTCTTGTGCAATGCTGGCGACACGGGATGTGACATTTTCCTCAAAATGATCGGATGCATGTAGTGACATGTGTTGTTCGGCACGAATTTCCTGACCTCTGACACGTTGAATAGTGTCTCCACTGGTGACAGTTGATGTGTGATGTAAAGGGGGTCTAAGATTAATGGTTCTCGTGTCACTCGTGGACATGCTAGGACGCCTCGGGGGTGTAGTTCCTTTTGACGGCAATTTTTCGGAAATGGACGAACGGCGGGAATGAGTGGTTTGTACAGAGGAACGACGACTTGATACGGTGTGATGGTGAGGTACCAGGTTCGCGCAACGATCACAGCAGAATGAACTACGCTGTCGGAGCGTACCGGGAGGGGCCATCTTCTTCAACACGTCGGAGCCTTCCTGGTGTCGAATCCACTTCTCCATCTCCTTGACGCGAAAGTCAGGTGGGGCATGGAGGGTAAGAAAGGGTATGGGAGTTCTGGGGTTGGGTGCGGAGTAAGCTTTTACCAGACGCTGACACTTCCTAATCATACGGTCTTTAAGACGACGGATGTCAAGGATGCGCTCCCAAGAAGCGTCATGTCGTTTTTCAAGTTCCACTAGCTCTGAATTTAGAAGGAAGGCGTACATCTGGGCGGTCCGAGGGGGCAGCAACACCTTTTGAGGAGGAAGGACATGAGTGGTGAAAAAGTAGAGAAGCTATTTCGAACCTTGAGTTCGTTGGGGGTATCTGTACACTGAAGAAAGCGGCAACCAGTCTTTCTGGTAAGTTCATCGTGGGGTTCAAGCTGGCCTCTGACTGGGCTGGGCTGTAGGTACTCGAGGGGAGGGAGTGTGGTAGAGGTCGACGATGAATCTCGACGCATCTAGTGGTCTGGATGGAGGAGGGGAGGTTGTGTTTGTGTACCAACTTTAGTTTGTACATCAATTTGTACGCTATCCGTTTCAACTTCACCCAAGCACCTGCTGCACGCAACAACGAACAAGGATATCTCCAAGCACCCTCGAGCACCGTCAGCGATTCCCCGCGAGAGTCACAGTTGAAATCTCTCAATTTCCTCGCCAGCGCCTGTTCCCCTCCGGCCATACCCGTACACGCACACACTCTCCATCATGTCCTCGACATTGGCGAAATACGAAAACTTTCTTGTCAAGAACGTCTCTACAATATCTACCCTTGAATCTTCTCTCAGGTCTGTAACCTGGTTCTTACCGGGAAGGTTCAAGGATGCCGACCTCGTATCGGAAGCCTGTCAGTCGTATCTTTCTGCTAACGTGTGTTGAGTGTAACCAGATGTACCCTCTCGCAGTATCCGCCCTGTTGAATACCATGAGCCTATATCATGACACTCTACTCGCAAAAATCGTGAAGAGTGATCCACAGTGGAGGCCCATTCTCCCGACTCCCCTTCATACCAAATACACCCGCGCATGGTCTGACAAGAACGCCCTCTACAAATGGCTCGCTCGAGCGCTCGAACTCATCAGGTTCACTCAGCTTCTCGTTGAAATGGTCATGAAACGCAAATTGTCTACCCGAGCCAGATGGCGGGGTATCGTTCTGATGGAAACCATAAAGTAAGCGCTTCTTGAGACGCACCGTGCTAGCCGCCTCTTCTGATATTTGCTCCGTCAGAGTGATGCTTCGGTTCGCCCTTCTGAGAATTACCCACAGGCCCCTGTTATCTCCCCCAATCCCTGAACGTGACATTGATCCTACTTCCTTACCACCCTCTTCCATTCACTCCTCTCCTACACTTGCTCCTAGCACCCCTTCCTCGTCTCCCCCTCCAACTCCAGGCCACCTAAAGAACAATCGTATCCCCCTGCAACCTTCTGCTCTCATGCTCACCCCCCCTCCTCCTGGGCGCGCCGATACGTCTGTGGAAGATTATCTTCTACCAAAAGCGCTGACAACAACTTCCGTCAGACCATCCCTACAACTCGTCAAACCTCTCTTGTCCATACAGGATTGGACTGCTGAGGTTATTTACATCCTTCGTCCCCTTATTTATGGTAAGCCATCTCGACAGACTCAGAGGATTCTCATGAGAACAGCCTTTCAGTGGTCTTGTTGACCACAGGGAGGCACAAAGACCGTGCCCTCGTGATGGCCTTCGCGCTCGAGCTTTTATCTCGCAACATGCGCCGGGTCCCATCCCCTTCTTCAACTGTAGAACGAGACGAGTATGCTCGCAGGGACCGAGACTTGGTTTGGTACCTCCTTCGCGGATCGACATGGGATTCATACACGCGGTGAGCTTATTCTTTTAGAATTTATGATATATTCGAACACGTCTTCTCTTCGTCCAGACCGAAGCTGGAATCGATTGCGCAAAATGTTGCTACCAAACCTATAATTGGGACCTTCGGTATGATTATCAGAGATTGGATGCCATTGATTGATGAGTATTACTATTGTAAGTGTTGCCTCACTTTGTTCTTTGTGTCTTAGTAATGAGGTGTTCAGATACGGCGCTTTGAAACCCTCGTGGGACGTGTATGTACATTCAGAGGTCGATCCAGATTGCCAATTGCGAACGCTCTGATCGTGGCACCATGATATCAGAATCTGGTTTTCAACGCAGAATGTGAGACGAGTGCGAACATCTCGTGAATAATTGAATGTTCCTACCCCCGACTTGTATATCTCACTGGACGGAAATGTCGGCGACCACTCCTGGCGCGGCACCTCGATCCATCAATACTGAGAGTCCTTGCTGGCATGCTACCAGCATCCCCGAACACGAAAAAAGAAGATAGATCTACCCTGTAATGTTTGCGTCTTCATTCGATTGGAAACAGCTTCGTAGCCTGTCATGCTGTCCGCCGATGGGTCGGTCGCTCGGTGCTCAGCGACTCACCGAACTTCCACCCGTGACATGTACTACTGTAGCCAATTGAATACATGACGCCTCGTGCGCATCTTGGTCTATATTAACGTCAAAAAGGTCCTTGGATGGATACATCCCAAGTTGCCTTGTGCAACGTCAGTGACAGCTAGGTGAGGTACGTCGCTGTCTGCTATTATTCTGTCTATCCCTCACGATGGATCTGTGAGACGATCTTTCAATAATTTATCTTGCCGGTACCCCCGGGTCATCGACCAGGCCTCGGGCACGGTCGATCGCTAGTATCCTTCGCCATAGTAACATCATTCGCAACAAACGCGATCCTCGTGGCCTCAAGCAAACCCTTCTCGGCGCGGTACATCCGAGCCCGATTCTGGACGGTTCTCAAATGTAATGTCACGTTGCCAATACCTCGACTCGCCGCAATTCCACGGTTGTCATTCCTGGATCCGTTTGGATGTGTTACTTTGTGAACGTGACCACGGATGATAGGCATGCGGTGCTGGCCGTCCCGGTCGAAACTCCGTGTGGCCGGGCCGGTATAAATGGGTCCAACTCCTCCCTCTACCTCTTGATCGTTATACCCTCCCAAGCTCTGGGCCAATATGCCGCAAGCCAGGATGTAGGTGACATGTTGTTGATGGACTGGCAAGCGCGTCAATCTTTGATTTAAACAGTTATTTTGACTCGGACGCCGATCTGGCTGTCCTTACCAACAAGAAGATCGTCTTCCTGGGGTAAATAAATTTACTTTGATTTTATTGAGCAATACTTAACTCCTTTAGTTTTGGTAACCAAGGATCTGCACAAGCGCAGAATTTGCGTGATTCGGGAATTCCGAACGAGCAGATTATAATTGCCAATCGTGTAGATTCCTACGCCGAGACCGCGAGGGCGAAAGGTTTCACAGTTGAGCATGACTTTGTAAAGGCAGCTGAGATTGCAGATGGTACAATCCCCAACGTTGACTCTGATATCACTGATTAATATTTGGATTCGAATAAAGTGCTATTCATTCTCATCCCCGATCAGGTGCAACCCCGTGTGTTTGACGCTCACTTTTCTCCAAAGATGAAGTCCGATGCGACCATTGTTGTCGCTAGTGGATATAATGTCTTCTTTGATCTCCTCAAATTTCAGGCGAGCCAGAATGTAGTTATGGTTGCTCCGCGGTAGCTACATATCTTCCCATGTGGCTAGCAGACAGTGTCTGATCCGATGGTTTAGCATGATTGGTTCTTCGGTCCGCTCACTATACGAAAAGGGTCGAGGATTCCCCTGTTTCGTATCTGTTGAGCAAGACGGGACAGGAAGCGGCTGGGCACACGCACTTGCACTTTCTCGAGCTATTGGCGGGACGAAACAGGGTGCTATCGCATCTTCTGTGCGGGAAGAGACTGCGATGGACTTGTTTGCAGAACAGGCATTATGGCCGAACATCATCGCTATGTTTAGGTGAGGGACAGAATAGTATATCTGGGTACCCAACTGAGATCTACCCACTGTCCATTCAGAGAGGCGTTTAGTGTTCTCAAAGAGGCTGGATGCTCGGATGAAGCCCTCTGCTACGAGATGTAGGTTCCCCTCCATCAACATTGTTGCAGTGCTCAAGTGTGCTAGGTGGATGTCCAAGGAACCTGCAGAGATTTTCGAGCGGGCGGCCGACGATGGTTTTGTAACACAGGCATGTGATCTCTTTGATTGCGGTCAGCACCTGATATCTCATCGAATCGTCGGAGAACAGCTCAAACTCCATTCTACGGTGTCGCAATACGGGCAGCTCAGCGGTGCTCTGACCCTTGATGGAAAGGCAATGCGTCAAAACTTCGTGGACATTTTGCACGGGCAGGTGCATCAATTGTCTGATCGTCGAAGCAATGGACTACTGAGTCACTACCCTAGATTTTGAACGGGAAATTTTGCAAAGCTTTCAGCTTGATCGAAGGCGACCTGGAGAAAGAAGGTAGCGCTAATCCGTTGAACGAGCTGTACAGACGTGCCGAGGAAATGGAGCTTGTCCAGGCAGAGAAGCGGGTGAGGGCTAGGCTGGCAGGCCTCCTGTAGCGTTGGGGCATGTAGTTACAAGTAGTGGCTGTGCACGAGTGTGAAACGAAGTTTTCGCGTGTTTATGCGACCTCTCTTGAATTCCAACCAACGGAGACTGCGGGCAACAATTGCGATGTCTACCAACGGCATGGACTTTGATATGTCTCCAAGCAGAAAATCGTCCGTTTCTGAGTCACTTCCAGACATGTTAGGATTCGCTCACTCATTTTCCACCGCAGGTCCCGTAATCATTCTACTGACACCCACCGCACCAAGCGCTCTCACCGGTCGCACTCGCGGGACCGGCGAGATCGACGAAAGGAACGAGACAGAGACAGCGAAGATAGGCGTAGGCGCAGTCGGGAAAGAGATTATCGAGACAAGGACAGACGAAGCAGGTCCCGCGAGAGGTCCCACAGGGACAGAGAAAGAGAGAGGGATAAAGAGCGCCGCCACCGAGGTAGCGACAGGCGGGAGGGAGGCGAAAGTCGCCACCGAGATCGCGACGAGAAAGAGAGACGCCGAAAGAGGGATGAACGCGACGAATCCCCAGAACTTCGCGACCAGGAAGAGCGATCGAAGCGAAAGAGACAGGACGAAATCGCTGGCTCATTTCTCCCACTCTCTACCGGCCAACTAAAGGATAGTCCTCAGAGCAGGACTTATGACCGCACAGATCGCTCACGTGATCGCAGGTACGACGACAGGAGGGCTAGGGATGCTCAGGACGAATTCGACGATCCGTCTCGGTATCGAAGGGAAAGAGAACGTCGCGAGGCACGGCCCCTTCCTGTGGATGAACCGCCCCTCGAGGATGATGAATTTGACAAGCGTTCGTTAAGACGAAGCCCCCCTGTCAGGTGGGTTTTCCATTTTTGTCATACACTACGTTTTATCTTTTCCGTTGCTAGGCGTGGCTCCCCGAGATATGACCCCCCTACCGAAGATTACAATCCTGATGAGCCCAAGGAAGACGATTCTGAAGCTCGGTCTGTCTTTGTTTCTCAGCTTGCCGCTCGTCTCACGGCGCGTGACCTTGGGTACTTCTTTGAAGACAAACTGGGTGAAGGGACTGTCATGGATGCTCGTATTGTCACGGATAGGATTTCTCGCCGATCTAAAGGGTGAGCGTCGTGTCAGTATCTCCCTCGCCAGGCCGTTCATTCGACTTCAGCATTGGTTACGTGGAATTCCGTTCCGTAGATCTTGTCGAGAAAGCTATTGCCCTGAGTGGCACAGTCGTAATGGGTTTGCCTATCGTGGTCCAGTTGACTGAATCAGAAAGGAATAGACTTCACCCAGGAGACGGGTCAGTCGTGTTATTTACGTGTTGTAAATTGAGCTCACACTATATTTCAGGAATCTCAACCTACCACCCGGTGTCAACGCTTCGCACGGGGCAATGCAGTGGGTCACTTTTCTTGGTCAAATATATGCAAGCTTGACTAACACTGGTCATTCTATAGATTATATGTTGGCTCCTTACATTTCAACCTCACCGAATCCGATATCAAGCAGGTCTTTGAACCCTTTGGTGAACTCGAATTTGTTGATCTGCACAGGGATCCAATGACTGGCAGAAGCAAGGGTTATGCATTCGTGCAGTAAGCCTTTTGCCTGGAGGCCAACCAGAATTCACGTTTACCCTCTCCTCATAGGTATAAAAGGGCGGATGATGCTAAGATGGCATTGGAACAAATGGAAGGTTTTGAGCTTGCGGGGAGGACGGTACGTGTTTATTTCTGTTTGTCTCTCTCGCTTCACTTATAAGCTATCCAGCTGCGAGTCAATACTGTGCATGAGAAGGGTACAGTTAAATATACACCACAAGATTCCTTGGATGAATCTGGCGGTAAGCCTGGCATTGATATATATTGAGGTGTATTGATAGGATGATGATTATCGTACTTTAAGGCGGTAATTTGAACGCAGCATCACGTCAGGCACTAATGCAGAAACTTGCCAGAATTGAGCCAACACCCAAGCCTCTACCCGTGTACGCTTAATTCTTCGCTATTTTATACTATATTATTGACCGGAATGATGAATCCACAGTACCAAACCAAGCATTCCCCAGGCTATGCAATCACGTTCTGTTCTGCTCAAGAACATGTTTGACCCGGAAGAGTCGGTGCTTTTCTTCATTTTTACTATTGCAGCCCGCTTACGTGTTTTTGCAGAGAAACAGAGCGTGATTGGGACAAGGACCTTGCTGATGATGTCAAAGGCGAATGTGAAGATAAGTATGGCAGGGTCGATGCTATCAAGGTCGAGAAAGACAGTCAGGCAAGTGTCTTTTTTCGCATCTGGCATCTCAAGTTGATCATGAAAGCAGGGTGAGATATACCTGAAGTTCAACGCCATCGATTCTGCAAAGAAAGCCATTCAAGGATTGAATGGGCGGTGGTTTGGGGGGCGACAAGTCGCTGCTACATTCATCTCCGACGCTATCATGATGGCTCATCAATAAATTCACACGCGACGCTAACCTAACATTTGATGCATTGCAGAATACACGTTTCTGAACACCATTCTATTAATTTTTCTGAGCTACAGGTGTTTCCCCGAAAAAAAAGCCTGTACATACCTTGTACGGGATCGTGCACAGGCAGGTTTACAATTGATTTCTTGTTCCTGCTGTACTACGTGTTTCTACCCTCAATGAAAAATGTCTTCGTAGATTTTCTCGTGATTCGAAATTGGCAGAGCGATTTCTGGAAGTGGGAGCACCTGTGATCTTAGCGCATGGCTCGATTGCCTCAGTTCCCTTCGTGCACCCCATCCTGGAAAGGGGAGAAATGATGGCGGGCAAATCTGGGTGAGAGATTCTTTCAATACATGAGGCATTTGCCCAAAAATGTCTTGTCTTAACCTCCGTCTGTCGCTATTTCAGTGTGCGGTTGGCTGGACCTCATACCAGACCACATGGTCGTTCATCTCGTGGTATCCTGCCGGCTATAGCTTACCTGGAAGAAGTGGAGTCCCACAAATTCCGTAGTGAATGTCGAATTTGGACAGATAAATGTCTGCCAAACCGCCATAACTTGGTAGCGTCACGAGGCCAAAACCAAGATCAGGTGATTAGCCGCAAGAGTTTAAGAGACACTCGCATATAAATAAAGTGGACATTGGTTAGGACGGATTCTGTCCGGCGAATCGCCTGAGTACCTTTAACCCACACTCGACGGCCCACTTGCATCATGGCTTCCATCCAAAGGATTAATAGTTCAGAACGGCCCCAGAAGCCACTTTACTGTGCGTGTTATATGATTCTCGCCTGTACCACCCGATGTTTAAGTTTTTAAATGATAGCCCATGCTGTGAAAGCGTCTAGGCTGATCTTCCTCAGTGGACAAGTTCCTGTAGACGGGGCAGGCAAACCGGTCCCAGGAGACGTTCAAGCTCACACTGTAGGTCGAAGTTCATCTATTTCCAGAGGATCGCTTCCATGACTTGAATAGAAACAATGCTTGAGTAATCTCACCAACGTGCTTAACGCCAGTAATTCATCATGGGACAAGGTTGTCAAAATCAATATCTACTTGAAGAATATGGACGATTTCAATAAAGTAAATGAAACCTACATTCAGGTATGCTTGACAGGTTTTTGTGCATACAGCATCTTACGCGTCGCATGGATAGTTTGTCCCAGAACCTAGGCCAGCGCGCACCTGCATCCAGGCTGGCAAACTCCCGAATGACTTTGATGTTGAGATTGAGGCCATTGCCGCTGCTTGAACACATCACAGTCATACTACAGGAGCACTTGATCAAACTGTACATTGCCTCTCTGTCACAAACTTCTTGGTAACAAATCTGCAGTGGAGATAAACACTACAACCCCCCAAGTGTTCCGAGCGCTTTTGCCAAATCTGCGATCGCATCAGACACCAACTCTCGGCCAATGGCAAGAACGCTGTCCGAGACAATCAGAAAGAATGATTACCAGAAGGAAGAATTGCCAGCACTAACCCTGTGAGACCCGGAGTACACGGGTATGATGGACCGACTAAGGTACAGTTCTGTCTCCAAGGCAAGAGATAACTCACCGTCCATAGCGAGGATCTGATGGGGAGCCTTTTTATACAATTTATGAGTAACAGGTACCCCCACTTTTCTCAGCCGCTCTGCGTAGGCCAGCCCTTCATCTCTGAGAATGTCGAGTTCCATGACAGCAACCCATGTGGATGGGGTTGCCGCCAGTAATTCATCACGAGCAAAAATAGGGGAACAGTCCCATTTCGTCCTGTCGGCCCCCATTGGCACATAGAAGTCCCGGAACCAGACCATGCGACCAGCATTGAGCCAAACAGTGTTCGCACACTCTTTCCATGATGGATAAGGACACCCGGTAGGTTGGGCAGTGTTATCTGTGACCGGGACAATCATCTGCGCGTGCACGAGAGGGATGGGAGGGCTGAGCTGAGCTGCCCTCATGGATATGATGGCTGCAAGGTTGCCGCCGCTGTGTGATCGCTCAGTACAAACCTGGTGGGTGGAATTCTTCCCTACGCTGATGATCCCCCAAGCGCAATGCGAGCAGGGTTGATTCCAAGGAGGGACGGTCCACTCTCGTAGACCCATTGAAGCGTCTCTAGGGAGTCTTCAACAGCGGCGGGGTACGGGTGCTCCGGGGCAAGACGATAGTCGACGGTGGCAACCACGCATTTAGCCCCTGTTCACGCTGCCCGTAAGGTATGCCCAACCAGGCAAACAAAATCACCACCTTTGCAAATTCTGGAACAAAACGCATTCTCTGCATTGATGCTCCCTAGTGTCCAACCACCTGCACCTCGAATAAGCATTATGTCGCTAGAACTTGATTGCAACGAGAAGGGTTGCTGACCTCCGTGATACCAGCAATATACCGGCCATCCATTCTCCGGCGGAGGTCCCTCGGGCGTGAAGACTCGTACCTTGCTCTTACTGAGGCCGTAATCTTTGACACTTCCAACCTCTACTATGTCTGCAGCCCCTGGCACAGTCTCCTTGCTACGAATACTTGGATCCCATGGCAGAGTGTGGGGAGGGGGAAGGTGTGCGATGTGCTTGATATGAAATTCTACATACTCGGGATCGAGACGGGGGAGAATATTTGGGTCGATCGGTTGTCCAGCCATCCAAGTCGTGTTGAGGAACGAGTATTCACGAGCCGTACCACTTTAAGTAGGGGATCGCGAGGGACTTCAGCGAGGCACCTGATACTGCTTCCGTTCAATAACAGCGACATGAGCGGGAATACAAACGGGACGGCGGTCCGTCTCGATGGCACGTGGATAACTGGTGGAAACGATCATAGATAATGCGGTATGCGAAGCCCGCCAGTGAACCATAACACTTGAACGCCCTCCAACCATGGAGAGTATCAAGCAAACACGTACCCCATGGCAATTCCTGATCGCTAACAAAGATGCCCTAGTAAAGGAGTTTGTTGGAAAGCCTCTCAATGAACTACGAACCCCGGCGATGGTGGTCGACCGTGCTGCGTTTAGAGACAACTGTGCAAGGATGCACCAGAATACAAAGGACTGGGGGGCGAGTTTTAGGGCTCACCTCAAGACACACAAGGTGAATCCACAACATCGCCCTGGGCCCTAACAAAGTCATTCTTAATTCGACAGACTATTGAGGGAACAAGATTACAGCTCGTATCAGATGTTGATAAGACGAACGCTGTCATTGTCTCGACTTTGATGGAAGCTTGGGGGGTTGTGAGGGGCGGGTTGGTTGCCGATGGCACGGTCAAGGATGTCAGCACTGTCTCTCCCTCAGATTATCCTAGGGCTGTGTTCTCAACACTTTTGACACCAGCTGCTCTACGGTCTTCCAGTGGGCTTGAACAAGCTCGATGACTTGACTGCACTGCATGAGGAGATGAACCACTATGGAGGAACAGTCCGTATTCTGGTGGATAACCTAGAGCAAATTAAATTTCTCGAGGAATACGAGAAACAGCAAGCAAGGCCGAAACAGTGGTCCACCTTCATCAAGATGGATGGAGGTTGAAAGTATGTCCGTTTCAGCCGTCGCCGCACGAGGTCAGTTGACTCAATCACCACCAAAGACGTGCAGGTACATCGTCCGAACCTGATTCGTTTAAACCATTCATCAAGGCGGTCTTTGCGTCACCCGTTATTTCCGTCTACGGATTTTACAGCCACGCAGGGGAATCCTACGGATCTACATCTCTTGAACAGGCAGAATCATACTTGACAGGGGAAGTGCGTCTTGTCAATGATGCTGCAGCGATGGCTCTCGAAGTTTTGGTGGGCCTGCCCAAAGACGCTTCCCACAACTCACCATTCGTTTTGTCCGTGGGCTCGACCCCTACTGCACACAGCGCTTCAGCGAGAGCCAAAATAACTTCTCAGTTGCATGGCGTCCTCGAGCTGCATGCTGGTAGGTTAACCTCCGGGTTATGAGCAGTCGACACTAAAATACATGTCTCGAACTAGGTAATTATCCCATGCTAGACCTCCAGCAACTCCACACGACTCTCATTGACCGCCCAAGAATATCTCAACGCGTGCTCGCCACAGTCACATCATATTACCCGTGCAGGGGCAAGGACGGCCTGGACGAGGCCATGTGTGATGCGGGAGCCATCGCAATGAGCAAGGACACCGGACGGATACCCGGATTCGGTGAAGTTATCGGCAAGTCGTGGAGACTTGGCAGGATCTCACAAGAGCACGGGACACTGGAGCAGATGCCTGCACAACAGTCCTCTGGGTGGACTGACTCGACGCTGAGGATAGGAGATATTATCCAGATTGTCGGACAGCATGCCTGTTTGATCGCAGCTGGGCATCCTTGGTATTATGTTGTGGATTCGAATGGCGATGGTAGTAAAGTGGTTGATATTTGGGTTCCTTGGAAGGGCTGGTGATTAGCAATTTCTGTGTACGCAGCGTGGGAATGCAAAACTACTCCTAGTTCTCCTCCAACCTCCAGCCAACAACGCCCCATTTGAGTTATGGAATTGGACGAATATGATGTTGATGCCACAGAACTCCTAGAAACTTACGGTTTGCCACCCCTTGTTCAGTTGTCCAAGGTCACTCATTAACATCCAGATTTCCTAATGAAATACATTATCATAGGTCGGTCCGTGACGCCTTCCCCAGCTACTCTTGGTTGAGTGCTTCGCATTCTAGGTGAAGCAGGAACAGGGAAATCCTGTCTTCTTCATCATTTCACACACAATGCTTGTCCGTATCACTACACTTCCTTCGTTTGATGTGTCTAACTCTTCATCCAGTCAAGGATCATTCGCAACATACTATTGGAGTAGAATTTTCTAGTCGAACGGTCAAGTTAGGCGAGAAGAGGATCAAACTTCAGGTCAGGGTTTGGACTTGATACTAAAACCCGACGCTGAGCACCCGAACTGTTCAGCTATGGGACACAGCTGGACAGGAGCGTTTTCGGTTCGTGAATTTATGCCGCTTAGGCTCTACAATCGATAAGCGTTGAAACTAGATCAGTCACGCGAAGCTATTACCGCGGTGCTGCTGGCGTGATCCTCGTTTACGACATTACCAAGTCAGTCTTCGTTGAGGAGTTTACTACATATTGAAGCCAACCCCTTGTAGCCGTGAAACGTTCGTTAACTTATCCAAGTGGCTTGCCGATGCGAGGGCTTTAGCCAGTCCACATCTTGTCGCGGTTCTTGTTGGGAATAAATCAGACCGTGAAGAAGATCGAGAGGTGGAGTGGTCGGACGCGAGCAGATGGGCAGCTGAGAATGGTATTGGTGTCTCCGAAGCTAGCTTGTTTATCAGCTCACTTCGTTGCGCAGGCGTCCACTTTCTTGAAGCTTCCTCCTTGACTGGAGACAATGTAGAGGCACCATTCTTGCTTGCTGCGCGATCTATCCTCTTATCCATAGAGTCGGGTGTTCTCGATCCCGAAAAGGCGGGTAGTGGTGTCAGTTATGGAGACCGGGCACTCCGGAGAGTAACGAGCTCCAGTCACCTCAGCTTTGGCAGTCTGAGTGGGACCCGAAGAAGGCGATCAGATAGATTTCGACTGAGGAACTGGATGCCACCGAACAAATGTTGTTAGTGGCGATTTGACTAGTACCATTCTCGCAGCCCCCGTTGCCGCATGTCCTGGAGATGTTGAGGTATTTCGCAAACCGACCTAACGTGCAGTATTTCCTCTTCTTATCTTCCCATACCCTTTCTGCATATACCGCTTCCACCGCATCCCTCTCGACATGCACTTATTATACGTATTCATTCTGTTTAGCCAACTACCAGTAGTCGCTCGATAAAGACACTTTGGGAAATTCTACGGGCAAGTACTTTTCTTCCCGGATTTGAGGTAATCATTCACGTGAGTCAGTGGCCCGCCATGATCGTGTGCAAGCCTTGATCAATCTTTCCTAATCGCTCCACTTTCATATGGTGTGCACAGTATCTCAGTCCCTTGTCCTGAACATTTTGCCTTTACAGGACCGCTAGGTGGCCTGCAATGCTGCCATTTGGTGCTAATTGGTGCCTGGTCGCATTGTCGAGTCACGGGTTCATCAACCTGCAGAGCTATCCGGTCGTAACTGTCACTCTCTGATTGAATCTTGGGGATCAAATGCCCAAGTAACACTAGCTCAAGGGTCCTGGGGTGGCCAGGCCGGTACTAATAAAAACAGGAACTTTTCGCGATAGATGATTATCCCCCCTCTACGTTGGACATCTCTTGGCTTAGCCCCACGTCATGAGCGGGTCCGCGAGTAGTGAGTCGTCCTTTCCTCTGCTCCTGCCATCCCCGCGAATCACGGATTACCTCGTTTAACACAAATCTCCCTTGCAACAGCATCCTCTGGCTTTGTCCCGACGCTGTCTGCGTCAACCGAGACGAATACATCTACTGAATCTCCCGGCCTTTCATCCGTTTCTTTTAGTGTTCCAACTCCAGTCGCAGCAGCTACATCGCCTGTTACGCCCTTTACGGGCAGCGCGTCACTTAATGTTTCACAAGCTTTGTGAGTATTCAATAGTTAGGTCTCACACATTTTCATGGTTTACCCAACATTTGTATACCTGATCCCATCCCCGGGTGTTATAAGCTCCTCAGCGGCAGTCTCCCTCAGTGGAACGAACTTTCAGGTCAATGCTACGTCTGTCCTCGCTAACTCTTCGTTGCAATCGGGGTCCGGCTCCCCGGTGGACGCTATAGCAACAATGACCAGTAGCAGCTCTTCAATACACCTCTCTTCATTGGCGTCCCTATACTCCCTGTATCTCGAGACTTCTACTTTAGACCAACAGACGAGCATTAAGCAAGCGCAAACCACGTCCTTCGCTCCGGTGTCCATCACAACGATTGTAAACGAAAACCTCTCGGGCCTGCCGCGCTCATCGATGGGAACATCGACTCAGCCAAGTGGAGCATTGGCGACATTCGCGCAGACAGGAACAGCTTCGTTGAGCAATTCGCAAGTATCGGTGTTTCAATTGACAACCTGTGCTCAATGTACCTTTTGGTAGATTTTTTAACAATCGTGATGCCGTTGTTGGGACCTTTGTGGCGGTTGCCCTCGTCCCCACGGTCATATTCGCTTGCTTGTGCATTGCGTGGAGACGCCGTTTCCGACGGCGAGCACGCGACAGAATGCTCGAGACAATCAAATTACCCAGGGGTGACCACGATTGGAGACTCAAAGATGGGCCTCTTCATCAACCTACGATGAGCATAACCAGCAAAGGGACCGTCGCGTCTACGCCGACCCGCCGGAGCGATACGTCACTTCACGACGTTAGTGCAAGGGCAATGCTCACAACAACTATTTCCGCGCCTGCTACGGGCAATACTGCAGACGCGACAAGGTTGCTTTACAATAGCCCCTTTGACGACTATTTCGCAACGGATTATGTCTCGAGAGATTTAACAAGATTAGCTATCACAAAAGGCTCCCGAATCGACTCACCAGTTCCATCATTGACTCCATCGACACCTTCGATATACCCGCCCAGTCTCCCTCCGATGGAGACGGAGAATAATGTGACAAACTTGATGGCATACCCTGTGCACCCCTCTATGCCATCCATCACTCCCCCGCCACGTCCATCACGTCGGAGGCGTCCCCCGCCACCCTCCAGGGACCTCACTATAGTTGCAACGGTGCCCTCCAGCCCAACAACTCCTGTCTCTCTTGATGCTGTTGCACCTCAGAGTTCCTCTCTTCTAGATTGTCTCCCCCCACCCAGCTTACCAAAGGATGCGAAACATGAATTGTCAAACGTCTTGGAGGGGTTGCATCCGCTGACACCTCGGTCTTCCATATCTAATTATTCTCAAGCGGACTCAACCATGTAACGTCACGACTGCTGCACCTGTGTTCCGTCATTCTGCCGAGGTTCAGCTGGAAGCACGCCAAACGGCCGGATGCACGATCAATGTAAGTGGCCCGAATAACTACGATTCTCGTATCGCCGAACTATGAAATGCAGATGCGAGTATTTCCACCTAAACCGTAATATTTCATCTTCTGTTTACTTCGCGTTACATTGTGATATTACTCAGGTATATGAATTTGTGGCAGCCCTGATAACCCTCGTAGTGTCCGTCAGAAATCCATAAGACTGTTGAACAAACGCATGAGTTAGATCCTTCACTCAATAAGTTATGCTCACATTTGCGGCATTGTGGTAGACATTTTCTAATCCCCCGGCAGGCGAAGTGGTTGCTGTAATATCGCTAACTAATACGCAATCGTATCCACGAGAGTACGCGTCAACAAGTGTGCCCCCAACGCACTGCGGATGGCCGAGATTAGCCCGTAGAACGGATCAAACCCCCAGAAATACCTGGTCCGCGTTAACCCCCCCGAGCAAGAGAGTTGTGATACCGTTCTCCTGAAGATGTAGGTCCAGGGCGCTTTGATAACCCCATAGCCCACTCATCCTGACACGAGTAAATCGATCCAGCAATTGTGGATTCAGTACATTCTGGCTTACAGCCAAAGTATGGCTTACCTGTTCTTGTGGATCCAAACGTCAGTAGCTGCTTCCTTCCCGCGTAAATATTCTTCTTGGAGTGGTCCATAGAGGTCAGAGTTGTATTCACCCCTCATCAACAGTCTACCAAAGTTATTGGGCAGTTCGGAACCGAAACCATTGCGTCCGCTTTTGATGAAACCGCGAACTAGAGAGGGAGGGATGGTCTCGAGTTCATGTTGCGTAAGACCCCAGTTGCTGGGCACGCGTGCTAGGTAAGAATGCGGTCTATAGCGGACAAAATACATGCACTCTCACACCCAAAGGATTTTCACACCCTGCCGTCTGAGAGCAGGGAGTAATGCTCGAAGCGGATCGACGCAGCTCAATCCCGTGGTGTGGGTCCTGAGATCAGGATGCAGGAAAAAGCTAGGTGTAGATAAACCGATCGTCAACACCGACACAGAGGATTGTGTTAAACTTGATGACTGACTTTTGCATATCAATGATCACGGCTGCGGTCGTGGCTGCGTTGATTCTGATAATGCGATCACCATTGACGGGTATATCGAGCTGGGATGGTCGTAGCTGGGGGGGTTCAAGCTTTCCCTCTTGTGGATGGGACATCCGGGAGAGATCGACGAGCCCAGATGGATATTCCACCCAGAATGAGGCCGCATTGCCGTATTCTGTGACTTCAGATACCTTGGGTCGCGAAGCCATGTCCATGTCGAGTTGGTGGAATAAAAGGCCCCTAGCTATCTCAGAGGACGACAAACTTACTACTTTATAACGCAATGCGGGGACTCGGCTGACAGCGTGTGCATCTGGGATGGATGACATCAGTATTGCGAGATCAATGCACCATTCGCGGATAATTCTGGAGCGATAAGCCCTGGGAGAACACAGGCACATGATGAATGGGACAAGCGTAAAGCAGCAAGATTCTGTGGCTATAGTATTGTTCATGGGAAATGCGATAAAGTGTCCGTGAGGATGGTATACATGTTGCGTAATCGGTTTGACACCGAGAGTAAATTGGGAGTGCATTCCCGCGTGGCATCTAAGTAGTATGTCAAGATGCAGTGTCTTAAGAGAAATGGTGTGAATTTTGGGCCAAAAAAATGCACGATAACATAAATAAGCACCGAGATATGGGTATCCGGTTATAATGAATGTTGACTTTGGTTGTCAGGGATGTTGCGAACCTGAAAATCGATGTCAGTGTAGTGAGTAGGTTGGAGAGTGGTGGATATTTGCCATGAGGACGGAGCGGGTGTAATCCTCTTCATCTCGGAGGTCTGAGCCATCAGACGAGTTCTGCCCTTTCAGGCTGGTTCTTCTCGACTCATCTTTATGACTTCCATCAGAGGAATATCCATTGGAAGCCAAACCGCTGGCTGAATGTTGGGAAGGCCGATTTTGTGGCCGTTCCGCGACGAGGGCAGGGTTATCTTGGTCAGACGTGCCCTGAACATAGTTTGCCAGGAGAGGTTCAAAACTACCCGCGCTGTACGTAGGAGTGTGGCCGTAAGAGCTTTTCCGATCACGAGACGAACCAAGATCGACGGTACACCGCTCGGCTCGAGGCGAAGGACTTGACGTGCGTGCCGGCACGTATCCCTCTGGATGGCTAGCCGAGTGATGTTCCACTGAAAACCCTGTTTGTGAATTTGAACTGTCCCTTGCCATGTCATCGAGCACTTCTGAAAGTCGGGCAGACGTTGGCAAGGAGTCCGAACCTCGCCCAACGGGGGTGCTCCGTTGGCCCATCCCAGATGAAAACTGATGGTATGTATTCGGCGATATTGGGCTACCCTCTTCATAATCATCATCCAAAGGCGCTCGATTCAAACCTGCAGCGGCGACAGCAGCTTCGACGGCAGTGTCTTGCTCAATTCGCCGCATACGCTGGCGGCGGCGAATGGCGAATAATATCCACATCATGATAGCAGCGCTAGCAAGACCAACGACGACAAACACACCCGTGACGGCGCCCGTGTCCGCGAAAAATCTGCGATGTGACTCAGCACTTGCTATACGAAGAGCTGATAAACAGCTTTACGATGATCCCACGGAGGTACTATTGTTTGAGGCAAGTGTTGGATTGACGATAGCTTGAGTTACTGTGGTGACCATTCCGCCACTTCCTGTTGTAGTGATAACCTCGGTAACAACAGGAGGTTCGCTCGTCATCACCTGTCCCTGATTGTTTGTGCTAGTGACGAATAACGTTGTGGTACTCTCTAACACTGTTGTTCTATCGGTATTGTTGAGCCACCATTGAACACGGTTAGTTGAAGCAGACTCGTACAGTGGTATTTCAGTCCTCGCTGGAGAAGAGCTTCGGGATGACGAATCGGAAGACAAAGGAGAGGATGAAACAGTAGATGGCATATTGGAAGTGGAAGGGGCAGCAGTCGAGACCAGAGCTGAGGAAACAGTTGTGCCAATGGTAAGAGAGGACGACTTCAGCGCCGACGACTGCGTGGGGGCTGGAGCTGAAGCCGTAGAAGGAGACGTTGGCTGGATGGAGGTTTCCGGAGTCAACGTCGTCGACCGGCCGCCATCGCTCGAGGAAGCGGTCGTCGCAAGGGGGATAGAAAAGGGCACTGATGAAGCTTGCGCAGAGGCTGACGGGACAGTGATGGATGATGGCACAGACGGACTTTCTGACGTCGGGACTGAGGGAGTGGTCGCTGTTGCTGACATCGTGTTTTGCGAAGCACTGGGAATGGTTCATGTAGAGGGGCATCAAAAGCTGAACGCGAACGCACGAGGATGGTTGTTGATGTTGTTTCGACGATGGCGACGTTGTCAGAGAACCAGTTGGTAATGTAGTCACCGAGGTGAGTAAGGAGACAGAGGAGACGGTATTCACACCAGAGGAAGATGAAGGAGTGTGGTTTGAAGGTGAAGATGACGGCGATGGCACGTTGGAAGACACAGAGGATGCGACAGAAATGGGAGTGCCGACGGCCGACGTTGAGGACATATAATTTGCAATATGGAATGACGGGTGTAGTGAGAGATGCAAGAAAAATCCGGAATGCACCACACCAGAGAACAGCCAAAGCACGAAAGGCGAACAGGTGGTGAAGCAAACTGAAAAGAGTCTCACAAAAGGCTGGGAGACGGGATAGTCGCTTAAAACCGGGATCCTGAGACAACAATAAATGAGCAACGCTGAGCTCGGGCCAGGAAGGACATAGATGTTTGGCAAGTGCCAGGCTGAGCCAGCACGCCCAAGTTCATAAGGAGACAAGGAGTAAGACTCACCAAGTCGTTCTGTGGAGCGGATGAGGCTAGACAATCATTCCGACGCCTCGAAAGCTGGGCGCAAATGGCGTGAAGGGCAGCGGGAAATTGCCAGGTTCACGTTGCAATCCGAATACTGAGTAAGGCAAGCTTTGCCCTTAATCAATCGTTGCTGGCTGCGGGTTGTCGTGCGTCGTTTGAGCCTGAAGGTCAGAGGGAACGGCTTGCGCTGGCCTGCCCGTCGGCTGCGTGGGTTGCGAGGCGATGAAAGCGTAATGCTCCCATGCCCCTCCTAGCCTCACCGTCAATGCCGTTCTGGAACTGATCAAGCCAAGCATCGGCAAGTTTAAATATACATGAAGTGTCCGGAACCCCCCTCGTCAGCGTTGCACAGGGATCGCGTCTCAAGGTGGATGTGCATGTGGTGTAGTGGTGAAATATAAACGGCTTTGCATCCGTGCCAGCACCGCATCAAGATGCCCATCCTTGACCAAGAAACCACCCAGCCAAAGCAAGGAGAACAAGCACCTTTTCCAGGGGACCCTTCCTACTCCTCCCCAGATATTCTACCCCCACCTTCGTTTGACCACAGTGCAGGCGACCCGGTTGTCCTTTATATCTCCCAACACGAGACATACACTGCCCCCGGTGGCGAGGATCCCCCAGACTTCGCCCCGTACGATGCCTCCTACTTCATTTCGGGAACGGGGGACATCGTTTCTCATGACCCTCACTTGAATGAGGATGGTCCGTCAATAAATCAGTTCCTCCATGATGTACTAACATCGCAGAAGGTGAAGCGCTCTATCGTTTCTTGCTCTCCCAGGCAGTCACTCCGCCTCAACTATTCCTGCATTGCCGGGGGTCGCATGACGAAACCCATACCCGCTTGGTCCGCTCTCGCGATGGGGATCGGTTAGACTGGAAGACCGAGCATTACACCGAAAAAGTTGTTGACTTTGACTTTAAAATCGACGTCGGCCAGCATATCTTTGGCGAGCCTACGCATTGGTCACTCGGAGATGCCTCTCCTGCATACCGTGGCCGCATGTTTCGCGAAGTTGGCATCAGTGGTGAGAAACGCAAGGCCAAGAAGGCGGAGGTGAAGGCTGCGAAAGCATGGGATAACGAGCGTGACTCAAGAGGCTTTCCTCCATGGGTCAGTAGCGACTATGCATGGGGGGCGGACGAACCACAAGCTATGCACGTCGATAGTGTGTTGAAATCGTCATGGACGCTCCGCCAATGGGCAGATGACTATTGCTCCAGCAAGAAGTTCTTGAAGAGATTCGAATACCATAAAGTTCGTTGAATCTGCGTTGATCATAACTTCGTCCATTGGTTGATAATTCATAGGTTGTCTATGGTTGGGACTTCGATGCTCTTAAAGCCGCCACCCGTTCCGTCATAACATTTACACCCTACGGTGGGGATCTCGAGGTTTCCTTTGAAACCTTGGGCTCGATAATATCCGTCCGATCGCACAACTGCCTGTCGCGCGCACTCTCCAACGGATGGATCAAATTTCTACTGATCATCACCTTCATATACCCCTTCCTGTGCCTATTCCGACAGTTTCACCCTCGGGGTGGCGGGATCTGGAGAGTTTGTGGAGGTGCTTACGCTCTCAAGCGTACTGAGCAGACCATACCCCAAGAGTATGCTGGCGGTTCAAAAAACCCCGAAAATCAGCTTCTAAATACGCAGTCGACTGACAATACTCCTGTACCAGCCTCCGGATCCACAGGACCCTCTGATCCCCAGACTAAAGTCGTCGGCTTAAGGGAAGGGGTCTGGTTTAGACAGTGGGAAGGACCTATTCGAAGAGCTGTGCTTAACCAGTTGGAGCAATCTGACCCTCTCGTGGTGGTTGATGATGGCCCCGCATCCTCGGCGATAGTGCTGGACGGCTATTGATCGAAACATCCTCTCAAATGTTGTCAAAGTTCGGTATTGATAATCGATATTTATCCTAGATAGCACCCGATCGCAACAATAGGGTATAATCCGTTTCTTTGACCGAAGGGTGAATATGCTACGGTTGCAAAAAGAAATTAACGAATAATCAGGGCTGGTGCACACTTTAACAATGAAACCCACCGGAGCCTGGCTGATAATAAACCAGCCAGTCACGTCAAGATCATGGAATTCGCAGAGTCCAACTATCATAAATGTGGGTCTATGTGCTTGAATGCATTTGCGTCTGTCCAAACGGCCGAGAAACTGACGTTAAGCCTTCCTTCGTCAACATCGCCAGAGACACGCTCCAATTCAGATTCTGAATAGTCGTCAGCTTCAAGGAAAGCGAGCGCTGTTTCAAGAAACCAAGCGTGTTTCTTGATGAAATGCACGGCGATCGTTCCACCCACACGCTTATCCTCATATCGCTTCATGCGACCCTCCCTGTACCTCCAAGCGGAATCTGTTTCAAGTGCCATTCCTGGAAAAAGAAACGATTAATGTATGTTGATACGACTGAATCGTATAACGGAACCTTCATGCAATTTGGACATGTCACTCCCCTCGACCAATGCCTCCACACTCTCGGCCAACGTCATATCCTGAACTGGCTGTTGGTAGCGCACTCCGAACGTCGACACGGTGGAACGCGCCCATGAGGAAGGGGTAGGGTTATAAAGGGTGTTTAGTGAATTCTGAGCATCAGTGGACTTGTTCTTTGAGCCCTTCTCGACATAAGATAGGATAGACTGCTTGACTCGCGTGACATGAGAAGGAAATAAAAACCCATGTGAATATCTAAGTGGAGAGTCGTTAGTGGAAGAGAAGGTGAAATGTGGATTGACATTTGTTCTTGCGCTTACACGGTGCCAGCACGGGGGTGATCATATATCCAGCATCGTTCGCTCACCCATCGAATTTGAGCAGCTTGCGGATGCAGAGCCATCCACTTTGCAGTTTGTTTGTCCTCGGCGCCTTTCGTTAGACCCTTGACAAGCGTATCCTTTGAAACCCAAGTAACAAGACCCCAACTCAAACCATATAACTCGCCAGCCATGAAGATATCCTTCACAAGATAACCCCAGTAAATCAGTGGATCCTGATCAACGCCACCCTGTTTGGGTATCGTATCAATGCCTAACTCCGGGGAAGTGGAAATGCGATGGTCGAGGGCCTCAGCTTTGACGAAGGTGGTATTGTCCAGAAACCCATAAGGGCTATGCCCTTTGGCATGCAGCTCCAACCTCATCCTGGACTCCAATTCCGCCAGTATCACAAAGGCATCGTCGTCCACTTTGACGACGAAGTCTGGCCGTACCCAAGGTTTGGAATGGCCTGAAGCATAATCCTCCCAAGCGAAGTATGAATCGTGGGGAGCAGGACGGGGTGCGGGCGATGATTGTATTGAATAAGAAAAGCGTGGTACGGGGATCGAAGTATTGACATAGACAGGGGGCACCCATGCATTTTCGGCAGCCCAGCTGAAGTAGACATACGACTTGCCCGAATTCATGTTTTCCGGGCAAGGCAAAACGATAATGTCATTATATACTGCGTGAAATTGTCAAACTTTGATGCCAAATACGCGTGCCCAACATAACTCACATTCCATTTCAGTTTGTATACGCCGTTCCCAATCCTTCCGAGGCTGGCCGAGAACAAATCGCACTACCGTTCGCGATGTTCCAAGCCCATCATCACCTGCACCTGCACCATTTCGGCTACGAGGATGCGAAGCCCATGATGTTCTTATCAACATCCTACGCTCCAATGCGGAATCCATGGAGAAAACACCCAAGAGTATTCCTGTTGGTGGGATAGAGTCCAAGTCGTCCGGAGGAAATGTCGGTGGATACGGTTCTGGAAGAGGGTTCAAATATGGATAAGGCAGGGACGTGCGATAACTTGGGGGGTAAAACGACGATGGTGGAATAGCACAGTATGCTTGCCAGGGCAATGGTTCCTTGTCAGGGTTGAGGATATACATGAGTAGCAATGTAAGTGAGATTGCAAAGACTGTGAAAAGGAGAAGCGCGAAAATCTTGTCAGGTGTGAGCCTAACTTTAAACCCAATGGAAGATGAGAAGACCCCACGATAGTTATTGGTTGTTGAGGGAACAACGGATGTCGGATGACCCTTCTTATACCCTTCTTGAATGTTCTCCATATCCTTCCCTCTCGCTTCCGCCTCCGGTGTGAACGTGGACGAAAGCCCCACCACCTGCGGCTGCCGTCACGGATGCTGGTATAGACCCCAGAGCCGCCGAGCAACGGCGATGTTGGTTCGCCGTCTATGTCTGAGGTAGACGATGTGAATCGATGAGTAGGATACGAAAGAGAGGGCGTCGGGACTCGGGATGGTGCTGGCGTCGTGTTTGAGGTAGCAGAATCATCAGAAGAGCGGTCCTCCTGTACGGTATCGAGGTATGAAACGTTGGTGTGTCCCCCTGCAGACATTGTGTTCGGGCTGTCCCTGCGCACTTCCTGTGGGTTTGAGCCAGACAAAAATTCGTACTGCTCCCCGGGTTGGCATGGTTTTGAAGAACCAACGAGACCTTGAGAGCCAGCCATGTCGCTGGCGTCTCCGACTTGCGCACGGTGAGAAAGAGCCGAACGCAGCGAGACAACAAGTCCAAAGCAGACGAATGGACTGTTGCCTGCCCGAGAAAATGCAAAGAGTGCAAGGTGAATGAACAAAACGACACGAAATAATGTGGAATGAACGTTTCTGTGTGATGCTCGTATCTACGTGCATTGCAATTTGCATCTTCCAATAGTTATGCTTGGATCTGACCCTTTGTACAACATCGTGATACAACATGTCTGGTCGTGGCCTACGACGAGCGACACTGGGGGGAGCGGGCGACGGAACGGGACCAAACTCTATAAGGACTACGAAGTACGGGTAGTACAAGGGCGAGTTCCGTTCTTACGAGTGCGTCTGAGCTGTGTGTGTGATGGTTGCATGTCAAGCAGAACATGATGTTGGGGCCACCACTCTACCAAGGTAGTCCATTAGGTGACTTGTCGATGTCGCACAGCTAGATAAGGTCCAATTACGAGATGTTGGTATTGGCTTACCATCCCTGTGTGAGCAGATAGTTATTGGCAAGTAGTGTACCATGAATGGGCATCCTCTCCAGACCTTCACATACCATTGACCATGTGTGTAATTTTGTTAGTGATGTACCAGTGATGTACCAGAAATTGCCACATTCTCGAGGTCTTCTTTACCATTGACTATGTACAGTCATCCACCAGCACCTTAAACAGTTACTTTAGAAGTTGTATGGCAAACACAATTCCCAAAAAATTTAGATCAGAAACAGTTGATGTATGATACCCTAAAATTTCCTCTAGACTATATGGTATATAACATATAAATTACTGAGAAAATGAGCACAAAAGACAAGGGCAAGGAAGTGGACCCTTATAGCTGCTCATGCTTGGATAAGCTCAAATAGGACACTCGTAAAATTCCTAATGCACTAACCAAGGAACACCAACAGGACAGTCAAGTCACTGTGATCCATCCTGCCAACATTGCTATTGCATACCAAGTGGGCCTAGACATCATTCTCATAGAAATTAGATGAAACTGTGGTTTCATGATAGATGTTGTGCATAAGTGTACTCCATTGGAAAATCATGTGAGGTGAAGACACAGTATTCCTAGGTATTCTTGATAATCCATGATGATGGCATCAAAACATGAAGTTCATGGTTTAACTACTTAATGATGGGCCAGATACACACATGTGTACTCCTACTGCATGGTCAGCTTCATGTTTTGGTTTCTCAAAATGAATATCTAGGAATATCATTCTTTCACCAAATTCCCGATACAGCGATCCCACAAACAAAGGCATGCTCACGTGACTTCAATACTCTACTGGAAAGTTCTGGGACAGGGGTTCGACGAGCAAACATTGATCTTCCTCTGCTCTGGTTCACAAAGTCGAGAAATGGCCTCTCTCAGGTATGCACTCATACAGACTCAGCTCTAGTAACGACTCGATCTTGTCAGACACGAGTTCTTCGAGACGGAGGAGAGACTTAGCCTCTCGGTTTTCGACCGAGGGGCCGATCCTGATGTGGTATCTGTGCAGTTTGAACCTCGAAAGGTGAACTAGACGTGTTGCATCAGACGTATCCCTTGCTGATAAGTAGCAGGTTCTATACCGAAACGGAGATAAGGTCTTATCACTTCAGCCTCTAAAGGGTCAGATTGATCCTATCAAGAGCGATTACACGGTGGGCAGGGTAAAAGTCGAGATTCGACTCGAGAAGATGGTCAAGGGACGTTGGGGTGATCTTGTCGGTGATGCTCCCGATCGTATGTTGTTCTATTCTTGTCGTGCATTACAGTGCTGCAGCTTTCTGTAGCACTTGCAGGTTTCGCTCCCCCGCCGTCGTCAGAAATTCCGATCACCCACAAGAGGAAGAACTGGGAGGGTATCACTACAGATATCCTCACGAGCGACAAGGAAAAGACCACGGACGAGGATCCCAATGTCGGTGGCGATAGTTCAGTCAATTCGTTTTTCCAGAAGATCTTCGCAGACGCAGACGACGACACGAGGCGCGCGATGGTAAAGAGTTTTCAGGAGAGTGGAGGAACGACACTCAGCACAAACTGGGAAGAGGTTAAGAAAAGCAAGGTTGAAGTAAAGCCTCCAACAGGGAGCGAATGGAAGCACTGGGGTTAATTTTGCCTGTACTTTGTCACTCCTGACATATCTACTTGGCCGGATTTCCGTCATGAGCTACTAGCCCGCATGTGGCCGAAGCGGACCCGAATTACGAGCGAGCGGACTCTGATCCAAACTTGCAGCACTCCTCCAGAACCATGTTGCTACTCACCTTCATCGTTGCCGCAACAACGAGAAATGGTATCGGACGGAGTGGCACGATCCCCTGGCACATCCCAAAGGATTTGGCATATTTCAGCCGCGTCACAGCGGGAGCCCCTCCCCCCCAGATGAACGTGGTGCTCATGGGGAGGAAAACTTGGGAGAGTATCCCACGCAAGTTCAAGCCTCTGAGGAACAGGGTCAATGTTATCCTCAGCCGAAATAAGGACTATGATCTGTGCGCCAACTGCGAATGTTTTGACCCCGTCGGCTTATAGCGTGCCAGATTCCCTGAAGATACTACTCCTCCACCAGCTGATCATATACATCTTTGTTCCGACCTGAAAACCGCGGTGGAGACCTTCGGATCCAAAAACAATGTCCGCCGTCTGTTCATCATCGGAGGATCCTCGGTATATCAGGAAGCACTAGCGTTGGGATCTCCGTATCCCAACTCACCACTGCTGCAAGCAGAACGCATCCTGATGACACGTGTTTATAATCCAGAATTCGAGTGCGACATATTCTTTCCCGATGTTCTGGATGATGTAGAATGGAGGAGGGCAAGCAACGAGGAGCATAGTGCGTGGGTGGGCTTTGAGGTTCCCGTAGGGATTCAAACGGAAAATGGCATCGACTTCGAATACCAGATGTGGATCAGATCATCGAAGCAAACTGGCACAATTGGGCAGGATTCTCAAGGGACTTGCATCTGACTACTGTTGTATCTTTAGGCATATTCCCACTACAATGACAGTTTCATGTCGTGATACCCGGCAGAGCACGTCATTGCAACCGAGCGTATAGAACATGCTATGTGAGTTGAGAAAGCTACCCTTGCCGCTTCATGAGGGTCAGACATGCAGGTATGAGAGTGACGGACACCTCGTACCTGTTTATGTTTGGGATCCTTTGAACAAATAACATACACCCTCCCTTTGCGTATAACGATGCTGCAACCATCGCACATAACTTTGACCGACGACCTGACCTTCATCCCCCTCGTCAACGCTCGGACTGGTGCCACAGCAGGGCCAACAAAACACCTGGCTGAAAGATGATGGCGTTGGGCGATAGTTGCAGTGCGAAGCCGCATGAGGAATGGACGACTTGAGGTGAGCAAGGCCCTCAGCATGCTTTAGAACAACCTGGGATTTTGTGAATGCAAGTCCAAGGGGAAAGTTTTCAGGATCACGTGCACTTGTGCCCCTAAGCGAGACTCAGTGATCCGATCAAACATTCGAAGCCAAACGTGGATGATCCAGCACCTCGACCATACCTCTCGTTTTCCACCTTTTATCTACTCGGGCTCTTTGTTGTGACGGATGGAGAGCACTCCCGGTCGCACATCTAAGTCAGCCACCTTCGCCTTGTTTGTTGCTGTCCTGCTCGCATTTGTGGTGGAGACACAGACAACACAGGTCAGTGACGAGACTGGGTTCACCTATCACAGTAACCTGGTTTTCTTACAGTATCTACAAACCACATTGGGGTACAAGCAGCCATACTTTATATTGTAAGTCCGAATAAGCTGCAAATCAATGTCTGAGTAAATCGGAGCCTCAGCTACGTTGTGCATTCATGCTTCTTGTTGTCTTTCCCGATTCATTTGGTCTATGTACTACTCAAGACGAAGCAACGTCGATTTCGTCCTGTGTTAACCGGACTCAGGTTTGCTCTCACGGCACAGGCAGCTGTCTGGAAATCCGTTGGAGGTCTCTCCATGGCAGAACTGGTCATTCCGATCATTTGCATCACGACATTCTACAATCTTCCTGCACTGCTATGGTTTATTGCGGTTCCCCTGGCTTCGTATGACTTCTTGCTTGCCACCCCGTCATCCGTTGACATCTCTCCAGAGTCACCGACATAACAGCAATTTGGAATGCAAATGCGTTCTTTGTTTACATCTTTAGTATAAAGCTGCTCGGAGTTAAATGGGGGACCCTTCGTTTGTTCGCGGTAACCATCGCCACCATTGGGGTTCTTGTCATCGTCTATGGCGGGATCACCACCTCATCGGCGAGCCCACAGTTAACCGAAACGAACCTGGAGAATATCCCCGCACCGTTTGTTGGGGACATGCTAACTCTGGTCGCATCTCTTCTGTACGCTCTCTATCAGGTTCTTTACAAGAGATACGTTGCATTACCGTTCGACCCAGAGTCGGTCCCAGAATCCACTCATTACCACCGACTTCCTGATTCAGCAGACGACACTGCAGATGCAGAGACTGCTACTATTCTTCGTGCGGATGATGTTGTATACCCACCACCATCTGGCCTACATTCCAACCTAATTACAGCAACTATCGGCCTATGTACTCTGCTTGTGTTCTGGATCCCAATACCCTTCCTGCATCGTTACCAAATCGAGAGTTTCCGACTACCAACAAATGCGAATACGGTCATGGCGATCGCAGGCATAGCAACCTCAGGCCTGGTCTTCAACGCCGGGTTCATGGTACGTACAACATAATTTCTCTAACTCATGCGGTCTCCCAGATCTCAGCCGGATCGTTTGACAGATATTGCTGGGAATTTGGGGTCCTATCGTGACATCGGTTGGGAATCTTCTCACCATAGTCCTGACACTCATCTCCGATTTGGGCTTCGGTACCGTCGAGTTGACATATGGAGGGTTGTTTGGAGCCGGCATGATCATTTGTGCGTTTGGGGTTTTAGTCTGCGATATGTTCTAGGTCAGACGCTCTTTTGGGGCGATTGAACACTTGTATTGATGCTAAGAACGTAAACCTCCAACACTTATAGTCGCTTCTTTCGAGTGATGGCAGAAACGATAGCAATATCATTATATCACAAACCGGAAGGAAAATATGCGTTAAGTAACAACCCCGGAGGTGAAGAGGAATGGAATGGAGGCAAGGAAAAGTGCGGCTCCGAACTAACGGATACGTGAAAGTAACGAGAAAATGAGTGTAGATGAGATTGCGGATAGGTTACAAGCTTGTGCCTTCAACGAAACGAGTGTGCCTAAGCTAGAAACGGAGCCGACAGGGGGATATCAGTTATGGGGGCAGGTAGGGTAACGTGGGTGGAGACTGGAAAGAAGCACGGGGTGCGGTGGACGGAAGAATGGAAGGGGACGGGAGGTCATGGGTACCCAAATTGTCGTTCTAGTCGTGCACATAGGAGGCAGCCTAAATAAAATACGAATCCATCGTCAACGGAAAGGACATCGTTGTGCGACAGGCAACAACCTCGGGGCCGAAACGGGGCTCAAAGAATTATTATGGGGTCGTCGCCATCAGACTGCAGAGAAATTCAGACTGACAGTACTTTTGCTTTGTCACTGAGCGTCCCTTACCTCTTGCGTTTAGCCTTGGTCATCTCTTTCCGCAATGCAGGGCCGTCTAGTGGCTTGAGTAGCTCGAATGCACAAAGTAAATCCTCAGACACGCTGTAACGGGAAACATAAGATCAGTATCCGCCTGGAGGGAAATTGGACCCACCTCATGCAAGCACCGTAATTGTCGAACTCTGACGCCAATGAATAAGCAGGATCCTCATTTAAAATTAAAACACCAACGGACCTCCACAGTAGTTCGGCGCACTAAAAACGGTGACCAATGTTCGGTCGTTCCAGAACTCATACCCATCCTCTACTACCATGTGCGCCCGGCAAATCAAATCCATGTCGTATCGCACGAGGAAGTCGTTAATCACCGCCTTCCCAAAACAGTAACTCACTCCACGTTCATTGTCTTCCCAATCTAGGGCGGTATCCGATGGATCCGACCATAACAAATCATTGAGCAAACCGTAGTCAGGAACGTCCGTAGGTCGCTGTATACGCTTGATATCGTCCATTGAATGGAGCGAGGGTGAGAGGCCGCCGTGAACGCAAAATATTTTTGAAGCGACGACAGCTGCAATGGGCAAACAGTTGAAAACATCTATGAACGTTTTCCACGTTTTGATGTTACATCTCCGCTTGCATTCGTCATAAAAGCCATACACTGCAGTGGCGTCAGCTCTAGGGACAGTAACACTTGCTAAAGACGCACCTCGTGTTACATTCGCGCATTCGTGGTTACCCCGCAAGAGAAAGAAATTCTCAGGGTATTTGATCTTGTAGCACAGCAAGAGGAGAATGGTTTCCAGACTTTGCTTGCCTCGATCCACATAGTCGCCCAGGAAAAGATAGTTTGCGGAAGGAGGGAACCCACACATCTCGAACAGTCGGATAAGGTCAGAATATTGACCGTGGACGTCCCCGACGATTTTGACGGGCGGCGATAGCTCGATAAGGGTGGGCTGGCTGAGGAAAACCTCCCTTGCTGCCTGACACACAGCAGCAATCTCGGCGTTTTTCAGACAGAGGGACTTGCTGACTTTGCCGGTGTATCCAACGTCCAAGAGACGTTGTATCATATCGTCGATATCAAACTGTTTGAGCTTGTCTTTTCCGCCATTTCCAGGAGTAGTCGAGTCACTCAACGGGAAGCCGCTTGCTGCCGACCCTGGGGTGAGGGAAGGGCCCATTGTCGATGTGGAAAGTACGCCCTGGGCGATGGGGATGTCAAGAGGGGTAGGGGAAGGTTTTGTGGACTGAACCGAAGTGGGTGGTACTCCGGCGGGCGAGTGCAAAGAGGACGAAGAGAGGTTGTCGGGAGAAAGGGCGGAGAGAGGGATGGCGGGCGAGCCTGGTGGTTGGGATCCGCTACCACCAATCGGAGTTGTGCTACGAGCAGGGTGGTCTGAGGAAGCGGCAGCACTGCGAACTGCATCGTATTCATGGGCGGCGCTATGGGCAGGGTTTGGGTGTAGGGATGCACGAGGAAGTGTGCCATGTATAGTGGAGCCAGCAAGATCGTCAAAGGGTCCGTCTTGAGGCGGATCCTGGTCTTTCTCCCTGGCGGCCTTTTTGGACTTTTTGGACTGTTGTTGGCCCATTTGGGGGGCCTGGTGGGCGGAGGTAGACGAAGTTGGGTGTGTCTGGGCAGACTGTTGCCGCGACCTGGATAACTTGGAGGCTAGGGCGGAGAGGAGGGCGGGCGCCAGGTTGGGCGACGTGACTGTCGATCACGGAGACGGTGCGAGTCGGGTGGCGCAGCTTGGGCGGTGTCTACCCTTGTTTGTTCCCTTGTTTGCTGTGCACGCAGACGTTCATTCCAACAGTATATAAACGTCGTACAATATCACGATCCATGTCCCCTCAAAACTTGCCAAACGCCTTCGCCGCCGCCTTGTTCTTCGCCACCCGCAGCACGTTGAAGCGTACCGTTTTGGACAGCGGTCGACATTGCCCTGACACCCTTCAGCGCACGGCCAGTCAATCCCGTTCTCCACTCACCAACAGTGACCGTGTCTCCAATCTCCACACGGAATGCCGGAGACACATGTGCAGCCAGGTTCTTGTGTCGTTTCTCGTAGCGGTCTGCGAGGTACTCGTCAGAACACCTGTCCGTCTCGGGTGACCTCGACGCACTGTACTTGGAGATGTAATGGAGATAGTCTCGACGGATAATGATTGTCCGTGTCATTTTTGTCGAGACGACTTTGCCGGTCAGGATTCGTCCACGGATAGAGACATTACCCGTAAAAGGACATTTCTTATCTGTATGCACCACGTGTAGCCGCGTGTAGACGTATCAGAGCAAACATACCGATGTATGCGCCGTGGATCGCCTCTGGCGGGGTCTTGAATCCAAGACCGACGTCCTTGTACCATCGTTTGGTCTTTGTCGAGACCTTCTTGCCGCCTTCACGAGACCGGCAATTAGTTGAGTGCGTCTAGACAGAGTAAAGTCCGTACCGCGGATTTTGGCGTTTTGGAAAAGATGCTGCTGTTGGAAAGCTTTCTCGATCTACAAGAGAGCCGTCGAGGACGTCCATTCCATGAAATATTGGCGCGCACCTGTTCGGCCATGGTAAATTTGTTCTCGATGACCTGGGCTCGACGTTCGCACCTGGCCTTGTCCAAGCCACGGGACAGAACTATACAGATATCGGCGATTGCCGAGCAAGTCTGAAAACCTACGCTAGGTTTACACATAAATAAATAAATATTTAATCCTGTTGATAAATCCTGTGACATGATTGCGGATGTAATGCTTGTCACGCGTCTTCGTGTCACCCACATCATGAACAGACAACAAACGCTGCGTATGTTCTCGTCTATGATTGCAGCCATCCATTGAGGTCGTGTCAAACAGGGAAGTTCATCGAGATGCCAAAAAACGTCAAGCCTACTCCACCACAGCAATCCAGCCTGGCTGAAATGTGGGGTGCGAGGAACAAGAAACGGAAGGTGGATCAACCCGCGCCGACTGGCTTGGTCTCGGAGGACGAAGAGTGGAAGAAGTCGGCAAGTGGGGAACGGCGTGGCGGGACGGACCCCAGTTCATCTGGTGGGTGAACGTGATCCGTTCTCTCCCCCCAACTCAACGCTGTTGCTCAGCCAAGTTTCCAAGTAGGGGATCATTATCACCCGAACGTACAACTCTCTACCCAGTCCTGAGAGTCTTGCCACACTAAGACGAATGCTACGCAGATAACACCAAGAAGAGACGTGTCGCTGATTCGGATGAAGTGGGGACGGTCTCAAAGCCGCTCGAGGATGGCAAATCGCTTCCCTCGCGAGGACTCACATCACGAACGACAGCTGCTTTAGGTGGTCCTCCCGTCGTTGAAGAAAAAGGTAAAACTAATGCACGGTCCGCTGCAGCAGCAGAAGACGACGACGAACCTTCCTCAAGTGCAGCAGAGGGTGATGAGGAAGAAGCTGCTGAAGATGAATTGCAATCTGAAGAAGAGGATCCAACACAACAGTAAGCTTCCGTATGACTTCCTACCAGACTGACCACTTTATTCCCCACAAGTGCGGAAGATGCACTTTCGCGGACAAGCGAAGTTGACATTGAGGGCGGCTGGAAAGCAGGAGCACCGTACGTGGTCCTCTCATGCAAACATCAAAGTGTCAACTTAAAGGACTTCTTAGAGTGCCCTATGCTGCTCTCACCAAAACATTTGCTTTGATCGAGGCGACCACCAAGCGACTAGAGAAGACTTCGCTACTCACAAGCTTCTTCCTACTTGTCATGCGACGTAGCGCGAAAGGGGATACACACTCGCTTCTCCAAGTTGTCTACTTATGTATAAACAAGGTACGGTGGCCCAAGAACAATGTCTTGGTGATTGTTATACTCTTTGTCAAGTTAAGTCCAGATTATCTTGGCGTGGAACTAGGAATAGGAGAGTCTCTCCTCATCAAAGCCATCAGCGAGTCTACCGGTCGGAGTTTGGCGGTAGTCAAGGCGGACCTCAAGAAAGAGGGTGACCTCGGATTGGTCGCAGCGGTAAGTATCGATACACTCAGCCAGTCGTATCTGCCACGAGGAAATACACTTTGTAGAGTTCCAAAGCCAGCCAAAAGACGCTATTCAAACCCAAATCCTTGACAGTCCCTTTTGTATTCACCAATCTGAAAGAAATCGCTCTCTCCTCCGGTCATTCAGTGAGGCACAACTTGGCAGTGCTTGTAACGCGTTTGCTGACTGTGATTAGTCGCAAACGAAGAAAGTATCCATCATCACTAAGCTACTGGCAGCATGCCAAGACAACGAAGCAAAGTACATTATCCGCAGTTTGGAAGGCAAGCTTCGGATAGGAAACGCCGAGCGAACCTTGCTTGTTGCATTGGCTCATGCAATCGTCCTAGCGGAAAAAGAAGAATGTATGGGGTTATCCAGTACTCTTTATTTCGGCGAGTTCACCATCCACTACAGCCGGGAAAAAGTGGAGCAAAGACAAGCTTACGAGTCGTCTGGAAGAGGCCACGATTATTATGAAGTCTGTCTTCAGGTCCGTTGCTCCCTTCTGCTAGGGACGTCTTGCCAACTTCGTGCTAGTGAACTTCCGAGCTATGATTTTGTCGTACCTGCTCTGCTCACTCACGGCATCGGCAATCTTCGTTCGAACTGCAAACTTACGCCTGGTGTGCCCCTCAAGCCAATGCTTGCCAAGCCCACCAAGGCCATCGGTGAAGTCTTGGATCGCTTCGAGGACAAGCGATTTACATGTGAATACAAATACGACGGCGAGCGCGCGCAGATTCACAAGCTTCACGACGGTAGTGTTGGGGTGTTTAGCAGGAATTCTGAGGATATGAGTAAGAAGTATCCTGATCTCGTCGAACAATTGCCACATGTGGGTGTCACTCTTGAACATCTGCGCTGTTTCTAACATCAGTCTAGTGCGTTAAACCGGAGACAAAGTCATTCGTTTTCGATGCGGAAGCTGTCGCTATAGACAAGACGACAGGGAAGCTCATGCCGTTCCAAGAACTCAGTAAACGGAAACGCAAGGATGTAAAAGTTGAAGATATCCAAGTTCGAGTTTGCCTCTTTGCTTTTGATCTTCTTTATCTGAACGGGGAGGTATGCTCAAATGGATGTGGTTCAGCCAGGCGATATGCTAATAATAAGGCCGAAGTCGTTATTGCAAAAGCCGCTGGCCGAGCGTAGAGAACTGTTGCGACAACATTTCCAAGTGGTTCCAGGAGAATTCGGTTTTGCCAAATCGTCAGATTGCGATACAGTTGAGGAGATTCAAGCATTTCTTGAAGAGAGCGTCAGGGATGGCTGTGAAGGGCTGATGGTGAAGATGCTCGAAAGCGACGAAAGCCATTACGAGCCAAGCCGTCGCAGCGTGAATTGGTTGAAGGTAAAAATGATCTGCTTGACTTTATCCCCCCTATATACATCATTTTTCACAGCTCAAAAAAGATTATCTTGCCGGTGTTGGCGACTCACTCGACCTGGTGGTTGTAGGCGGATATTACGGTAAAGGCAAGCGCGCGAATGTCTATGGAGCATTTCTACTAGCATGCTTCGACGCGGATTCGGAGGAGTATCAGACCATCTGCAAAATCGGAACTGGATTCAGCGAAGAGATGCTGCAGACCCACTGGGATACCCTTCGAGCACTCGAAGCAGAAACGCCCCGCAGAGACATCAAGGTTGGTGGCGCTAAACCTGACATCTGGTTTGAGCCCAAGGTTGTTTGGGAGGTCCTTGCGGCTGATCTGAGCCTGAGTCCAATATACACTGCCGCACAAGGATTGGTGCGTATTCCTCATCCTATGGTTGCCGGGGGTGAGAAAGGTAATGATTATCGATTATCCAGGTGGAAGAACGTGGCATTTCATTACGCTTTCCTCGGTTCATTAGGGTGAGAGATGATAAGTCGGCTGATGATGCGACTGGCCCAGAGCAGGTAATGACTTTCATGTTTGACAAAGTGCTCGAACTGAGGTATGAATCAGATTGCAGAGATGTATGAACGTCAAGCACTTGCTCATCGAAAAGGCAAGAGCGACAAAGGGGGAGATGGAGATGATGGTTTCTGGTGATATCATACATCGAGAGCACGTGTCGGCTGTACTACTCAGGCAATGCCTAGCGATGTTTGTCAAACAAATACGGGCCCATGTGATGGAACATACCGCGCACCCAAAAGTTACTTTGCATTGGACTTGACGAGTTCTTGAACACCCGAAGTAACTGAACCTTTGGACTCGGCTCCGTGGAAACCGTATTTCTTTTCGCGACCACCGTAGTACCAGTAGTTGATAAAGCGTGCTCCTTGGACAGACTGTGCTATGGCATTGGTAGTGTGACATACGAACAACAAGTAATTCCGAGGTTGCACTCGCCAGGCTGCGGAGAGAGTCAGCGACATCTTCGGGGTAGCAGATGACGAAACACTGGCCAAAGCGCGTGAAGACCAAGCTGGGAAAGGGGTCAGATGGAAGCCGCCGTGTGCAAAGGTGAGACACACGAGTAACAAGCAAGAGTGGCGGTCATGGTGCCGGATATAACCTCTTCATCCTTGCTCAGGTCAGAGATGGCAGCCAAGGGGAGGCCGAAGTTGGCAACCTGGACGAAGTGCAATGTTAGGACGATCAGCAGTGGGACATGAAGGGACTGACTGGTCCCCAGAAGTGGGTGCCTGGCAAAAACACGTTAGAAAAATAAGCAGACAAGGTCGTTTTACTTACTGAAAAAGTATTCGCGGGCTGCTGGAGACCTGATCCAGGTGAAGAAAGTGGAAGCCATGGCAAGAGCGGGACGAACTCGGATGAGAGCGATTTGAAAACGAATACCACTGTCACGTGATCGAGGGCAAGCGTCGGAGCACGTCAATCGCGACAGGGACAAAACTCTAGCGAGTCGGCGATGGAACGGCGGCTGCTCGTCGGGGTCGTTGTATACAGCGAGCAAGGCGGTACGAACGTCGGGCACGGCAGCGAAGCGTTCTCGGATTCGCGGGCGTTAGTGTTCCAGGAATGGCAACCCGTCCCGAACACGTTTTGGCTGTAAGTTACACCTGTTGACCTGCCAGCCATGCGGCAAGCTGCAGGTCGGCGGTCCACCCTCTCCTCCTAACCACAATGCATAATCCTTTCCCCCCGAATCACAACCCCGCCTATCCTTATTACGGACAGCCGTATCATACCTACATTCCCCCGAGCTACTCCCAGCAGCCACCCCGGTCCTCCTTCAACACACAACCTTCATACGGCACTCCTCCCCACAGCACGCCACCTGATCCATGGTCCCGCGAAAAGGTGGTGTTTCCCCAACCCAATCCTGCTCGCCAATCCCCTCCCTCTAGAGATATCCCCTTTATACCCCCGAATCCAGACACTCGCGACGCCGGCCACACCCCAAAGCCCCAGAAGCGCGCGTCCACCACCAAGCCCAAACCCGTCTTTGAAAAGCCACCCCTCAAACCTGCGCTCAAGAAAAAGAATGCGGTCAAGCGATCCGACACCCTTTCCACAGTCCCCCTCGAGAGGACGAGGACCAACTCAAGTACCCGCCAGCGGTTGGCCCCAATGACTCGCACGCGCACAAACTCCAATCCCTCCTTTCTTCCCGGTAATTACTTCCCCCGCCGGTCCCTCGCCGCGCTTCTCTGACTGCCTCACCCCCTTCATGCCGTCATCTGCCAGATCACTTATTTGTTTCGTTTCATGGCGCAGGCGAACTTCGTCTTGGGAATGTAGCGTATCAGGATACACTCGACGAAATCAAGGAGCATATCATCCCAATGTGGCCCCATGGAGTATCGAACCAAATGATGTCCCCCCTCTCGTGGCGCATCACCTTTTCAAGAAATCCGTGGAGCGCAACAGGATCCGATGCTGTCATGTAAGCAGAGTTCTGTCCAAGCCCCATCATCTCTAACAGAACTCATCCACTCATAGCGTCAAGCGAATGATCTCAGAATTGTTCGCTTGTCTCCGCCGTCGCGTTCGTTTTTCCCTCCTGTATGGACAGCAGTACTCTGAACCCTATCCGATAACTAGGGATATCAATACCTGACTTCGCTACACAAAGGCTACGCGGTGAGGCAGCCGAGCTATTATGGTCCCTTGAACTGACATCGTCGCTCAGCATCCACAACTTATATTCCGAGACGTGGCAGAAGATACAGACTCCGACTTCTTCGTAGCCCACATGTCTCGATCGGGCCACAAAATGACCCTTGTCCGTCCCCCACGACGTGTAGGCGAGCAGCTCGGCCCCCGCCTGCGTAGTGCCTGGCCGTTTAAAATAGCTGCCCAAAGTGCGAGTGAAGCGGAGATCTACAGCATCGAGCTGAAGCGCAATGCATTCGGAGGTTGTGTGCATTTTAACAATTGTCTTGGAGATTATCTCATCCTTTTACTCGATAGCACCCGAACTCGACAAGGATGTTTTTGCTTCCCACGCGCTCCAGGAGATAAGCTCGCTTGGCTACAGACTCGAGGCAACAGTTTCCCTTCCGGGTGCGGGCTTTTTAGGGTTCGGTGGGAAGAAAGAAGTGTGGGTTTTCCGTGGTGTTCGAGTGCGCCACAGACCGGATTCGCGTGCTACATCCGGGCGTGCATGAAACACCTTCCGGATCCGAGGGACAAGCAGGTCTGCGTCATACAATTAGGAAAAATCGGGATGCTATATGGGCTCTGCGAGTGTAATACAACTGTGCGAGTGAATAGTCCTGCGCTCTTGATCAATCTGCTAAGCCAGTAATCTCTTCCGCCCCAAGTACCGCCCTCATATTAAAAACACCGCCCGTGAACGAACTCATTGCTGATCCGTAAAAATATGAGGCTCGGGCGAGCGTCGCCTGCTCCACAAGACCTATGATATCCGAGAATAAGATACCCCAGCCGAATTCGTGTCGATCCTCGAAGGTTACAAGATCCCGGAACAAGACTGCTCCTTTCTCAGAGAAATAGCCCAGTTTCTCCGGATCGCTTTCGTCTGTCGCAACGAAGAACCTGAAGAGACGTACCATCATAAACGAATAATACCACCTGCGGGATATCCAATGACTCACACGTCGCCCTGTGCGGGCGCTTCGCGACGAGGTATCGAAGTTTCAGGGGTAATGCCCGGGATAGAATACGCGACGTGACGGTGTTGCGATTGAAGCAACTTTCGGCCTTCGTCAAGGTGCTGCATGACTCGCTGAAGGTGACCTTCGTGTGAGTTGCCGCCCCAGGCCCAACCGGCGTCTACGACTACAGAATGATGGATCAACGAAATATCCCAATTAAATCGTACACCCACAGTCTCCTCGACGGATGTGGGAGGCCATCCATTGCCGCCCGTCGTTATTTGCAGACATACGGAAGTCTAATTTCCTAGCGAGTTCATACACCTTGTCAAGAGGGACAACGTGATGCAATACCAAGCCCTGGAACAACTCTCGCATGGATGGAGTGGTAAAGCGCATTTGGCCCTGGATAAGAATGTCAATGTCTAGTCTTATTGATAGGCCAACAGATATCCAAATACCAACAGGCTTTCGGAAAAGGTGCGTCTCGCCTGCAAGTACAACAACATCGGCATCTATATGCTGATAGTCCTCGGTAAAGCCACGTATACTGGCCCTCTGTACCACCTGTCGTATGGGCATAACAACATGTTTGACGAAGTCCATCCCCGCGCTATACCAAGTCAAATCAACGTTTCCAGCAAAAGGCACTTGAACACTTACGCGCCTTGGAAGGTATATAGAACCTCCCAACCGTTCCTATTCAAGACTTCTTCTATGAACTCGTCACTCTCCAGATTGGGTGGAAATTCATCATCAGACTCGGGCATTTGGGCAGCCAAGTCTCGGACAGCGCTTTGTGCTTCATCCCATTCGACCACATGCTTGTCGAGAAGTAAGCTTTTGAGTAACACCCGAGTAGTGTCATTCTCGTGACTCTCCCAGCGGCCTGGCTGGACAACGTTCACATCTCCATCTACCCAGCGACCCCGCTCCTTCATACTATCTGGAATCGTGTCAACGCGCGTGACTCCTTCCGGGTCGTACCAGGCATTCTCGATTACAAAGAGAGTCGGCTTTCCGAGCGTACGGTTGCCGTATAATGCGAACATGTCCGGAGACTGATACGCACTGCGGTTCCAGTACCCACTCGTTGTCTCAAATGTCGAGGACAGTCCGGCATATTCAAGATATTCTGCAGTGGTGACTACTGGTTGGAAGCGCCTCAGTTGCGTGATGTTGATCATTGTCTGGATAGGTATTTGCCAGCCCACTTGTTGCTCAACCGGAAGCTCGCGCCAGTTTCCCCAGCCAATCGCGTCTCCTTTGTTCAGCATCGGAGCTTCATCTGCACAGACAGAACTAGCGGGATGATGAGAAATCATCAGGAGGAAACTATTGAATGGCATACATTTCATATGCACACGAACGAGCGTAGACAAAAGAAGGGAGAATGAGGGTGCGATTCAGCAGTCTGGCTTGTAGCGCAGCAGCCTCTATGATATAGCGAACCTGGAAGTGTTATGAGGAGAAAAGAGGAAGATATATATACCCAGAAGAGAGGACATACGTTATTCCAGCCTAAACCGAGGCTGTAGTCTCGCGTATAAAAGCCTTTGGTCTGCGAAACCATTGCTCTTATCTCCTCCATGGACAAGTGTTCTTTGAAAAAATCAGTGGCTGACGCATGCGCCAGAGTATGTGGTGACGAAGGTGTATCCGAGGAGTGCCCTGCCGCTATCTGAGTGGCTGAAGATATTGAACCCTCCGGGGATAATTCGGGCGAGACAGAGTCGGGCCGATTTGATGCAAAGTCAAGTTGGCGATCAAATACTCGGGCTGCGCCAATGACAATAACGACTGCAAGAACCAATGAGATTATAAGGATGTTACACCTTCTCAGAAGGGTATATTTGATGGGTAATGGGCCGCGGTCTGATGGAGACAGGGACGAATAGCGAACACCGATTGTTGTCCACATGGCGCTGTAGAATGCGTACTCAAAGAAGATATGACCCACCAGGGGCTTGAAGAAGGGCGGGATAAGTGCTTGATGTTGTTACCGTGGAAGCGAAACATAACATCACCATGCCATATGTAAAGATTGATAACGTAAGCTTTCTCGCCACATATCTCTCGAGGACGGAATGTGTTTGAACTCGCTTTGAGAAATAGATGGGGCACACGGGGAGCAATCGATACTTTGCAAGTACATATCCGTAATCTAGGTGGAAAGGGATAACCCCCGGATGGTCGGGAGTGTCGCATAAAGAACGAAAGGGGGGTCGATACCTCCTCTAGGTCATCCTAATGACCCGCGAGCCGTCAGCAACACCGGCGAGGCTCCTTGCATGGACAAGTCCATCTACCTTTCGGCTCAGCAACTCATCCCACCAACCAAAAAGGAAGTCACGGGCAATGAGTTTGAACCATGGCGTGAAGGAGTTAGCTGTGTTTAAGAGCTCGGTAATTTCCTCGGAAAATAAAACGACCAACGTACTCGGGTTGTCAAACATGTTTTGCAGTTCCGCCTTGTCCACCCACTTGTAATCGCGAATCTCGTTCGTGTTCGGAGTAACACGAACATCGGTTGTTATGAACAAGATGTAGTCGACTGCGCCAAGATACCGTCAAAGAAATCTAGCAATGGTTCGCACAACGTTACTCGCCTTCGTGTTCACCCCACATTCCATTTGATGGCGCAAGGTAGTGTATTCTGGTAAGATATTGGAACCGATCCACAGGGGTCTGATTGCGAGGGATTCCGAGTTCGTGTTCTAGTTTCCTTGAAGCGGCGATCCGGACGCCAAGCTGGTCCTGTTCTATCTTCTCCTCCTCAAAATCATCGAGGGGGTGGGAACAACAAGTGTTCGTCCACATATCTGGAAACGTAATCTTCTCGCTCGCACGCTGCTGAAGGAGAAGTTTTCCATCTGAAGGGCGAAAGACAAACGCTGAGAAGGCACGGTGGAGCAGGCCTTTGTTAATGTTTTCCATCAAATGACCTAGGATTAAATCTTCACAATAACACGCAATGAGATGGGCGGCGTTGCGTACACGTCTTCTTGTCGGCGGCGCCGATAGCGTTGTCCTGCTCGTCAACGAGGATGCATCGCTCATCCATAAGGCGTGATTGTTCGGGATCATAGTTGCGCAGATCAGCGCTAGAGAGCATAGCCCGAGTAGCAAGGACAGCAGGGGAAGACATTAGTGTAGTACTGGACGAAAGATAAGCTTAAGTATGTATATGATGGCGGTGTCGGGACGTTGATTGTATGAAAGCTGTGCCACTGGATGGGTCACCCCGCGAAAATCGGTTCGGCTCAAGTATCACTTCCGCCAACAAGACGTAATTTGTCTCACATGGTCGGATGAGTTTCGGACTGGGTACAACTTCAAATTTACATGACCTATGAGCGGGATGGATTGTCTCTACACCTTTTGTGTGATGCACCGGATGTCAATCCGTCCGTAGGGTTCCTCTTGATTTACCTGTAGAAGGTCCTTGGTCGCGAGAACTACAAAAACGCAGAATCAGTGATTCGGCCGGTATCGCCGAGTTTGCACCCACCAAGACAATGATACAGTGCAGCGGCTGCAACATGTACAGTGCTGGTCGCCTTTGGGACGACATCGTCGAATACAAGACACTGGGGGCTTGGGAGCGACATATACTGCATTTTTGCATACCTAGAGCACAAGTCAGGGCTTTGCACCTCGCAGCTATACAGCGTGCAAACGGACTCTAGGAAGTTGTAGGAATTTTTCTCGAGAGCCACGCGATTTGCTTCTGATAGCTGCGGCTCAGGAACATGGCTGCCTCTAGGAACTGGGGGCAAGATTCGGTAAGCACAAGTCAGGTTACCTAGTAATTCACCGTGTACCATCAAATACGAAATCATCATCGCTCTGGAATGCAGGCACAATCGCTGCCGGTGACCCAACACCGGCTTGAAGGTTGGCACTGGGTAAAGAGCTGCCCCTCCGGCTTGCGGAGCTTCCTCGAAGCCTGGTATCTGCGTTCTCAACGCTTATCCGATCGCTGATGGGGAGTTGTACTCCTTCGCGGGCGGAAATAGAGGAACTACTGCCCGCCATATCCCAAGGAAATAAAGCACTGCGTTGTGAATGAAAGGTGTCCGATGCCATATCGATACCTAAATTGTCCCCGAGAACAGGCTGTGGATGAGAGGCACGGCGGGCTTGTCCAGGTTCCTGGCAAGAGGTCAAAGCACATCATCGGAAACGCGAGCATGGAAGCAACCTCTGAAGAGCGCAGATTTCTCGCATTGGGAGTATAGTCATCGACATCCCCCCAATTCGCTGTGGCGACGTAGCATCAGTATCAAAAACCGAACCAGGCTCCTAATGCGTCAGACCATCTATGTTGAAGTCAATCATATCTCCGCCGTTCGTGGGTGCAACAGCTTCCTGATCGGTCTGATAGTTCTCGGCGTGTAGCATGAGTGTATCTTCATTGTCTCCCAGGTGCGGTTTCAATGATAAACTGGTCACTTTGCGGCGCTTCGGGCAGGGAGCACCCTCTTTGAGGAGTCAGGAAATACACACACACCACCTATAACGCAATTTACCCAGATGTTGTGGTTCCGCGAAGAGATCGGACCGAGCCTCGACGTGCGCCTTGAAACGGTTAACCCAGAAGTCAACCAATTCCTTGGCGTGCACTAGTGAGGTTCAACTTCACGTTTTCGCATCGCATTCGATGGCTTACCCCTACCGGGTGCATCCCATAGCAAACTATGGATCAGATCGGCTTGCTTCTTTTCGAATCTCTTCACTTCCAACTCGTATCGAATACTGTTTTGCCTGTCCAAATAATGCATGCGAGTGGCCTTCGGACAAGCGAGATTTGTAAGGTAAGCTGATCGAGTTGCTGACACTCACCTTGAGTTCCTCGTCGGTGAGTTCTGTCCTATCGTCTAACATAAGCCTGGGACGCTTGGCCCTTCTTAAAGTGGCCCCGTTATCTTCTGGTTGGATTGACCCTCCACCCAATTGTTGTATAGGAAGCTCCGCTAGTGAACGTGAGGTATCCGCAGAAGTCTGGAAATTGATTGACTTTGTTGCGCCAGCAACTGAAGGCGAATGGAGAGATTCGACTACGATCTCGGACAAGTCAGATGAATCGAGAATGCAGATGGTACGATACTCGCCTGACTCCATTTGAGTCGGACTAATAAGAATATGGAACTGCGGAAGCTCTACGACATGGCTGAACCCATCAAGTCCAACTGTTCCGTCAGCCAAGTCTTCATTGTCAAAATCCATGCCAAAAGGTTCTTGAGCCTGTGTTGGGTTTCTTCCTTTCGTTAGCCCAAGCCAAAAGTCACGAGGAATGAGTTACTCCGAAGCATTCTCCCCCATCGGGCTAGCCCCCCATCCTTCTCCCAGCTCTCTGACAAGATCGTCTCCCACACCCTCCCCAATATCTAATCCATCAAACGTGTCATCGAAGCCAAAAGCCCCGGTCTGAGAAGAGGAAATTTTGATCGTTCCGCTTCCTCCAAAAGATGCATCGAATGAATTCGCAAATAAAAAATCATGGCTCTCTGGCAGAGTACACGCGGTTGCACGAAGGGATTCTGGATTGAGAGGCAGAGTAGATGACGTTGTACCTTTTCGTTTCGTTTTCACTGTCCTGGGGCGGTAGTCGTCGTCCGGCTCGTCTTCGACATCTATGTTGCCTAATATTATTTACCATTGGGACCAGAAGCCGTAAGCACGACTGATGGGGCACACCTTTGAAGTTTAGGTATTCGTCCCAATTCTGAAGGAGTAGCTAGACTTTTTGCACACAGAACTCGGGGGAATCACCTACTATAACCATGGCATCAAACTCTAGGGAGAGAGTAGCCTTTGGATCAGCTCGCAGGGTCACCGCAGACGACCTAAGCACTAGTGTAGCAGATGAGTTTTGCACGAAGAACCGGGACTGACTTGACGCTCGGCTGAGCCATTTGAAGTTGACCTTCTGAGGAAGTCGTTGACAGAAATTCGTGTTCGACCCGCTTGAGGGAGTTGAAGCATGCTGTCACATCCGATATGAAGATTTCTTGTTTCACTGACCAACTTTTAACTCAGGTTCGGGCTCTTCAGAACACCCTACCTCTGTATACACTGAAAGGGGTTGAGTGGGTGTGTGCTAAAGGTTATCCGCGTGGTAACCCACCGAGCAGCACCGACCAACAAATTAGAGGAGAGGCGGAGAGCGAGGGGCTCCGCTGGCATGGCGATAAGTCGACATAATTGGGAGATATCAGCGGTCATCACAGAGCGTTTGGGCAACCTCTTGAACGCGGACTTAGATCCAAGGGTGGCGGCAAGCCTGCGCATATAGTAGCTATCAGTCCCTGTTGAACGAAGTCAGCACCAAAGGTGTTAATTACCACAGAAGACCAAACCCGCTGTCTCTCTTTGACAACAGGTCCGGAGAGAAAAACATGGCAGCTTTGGGTTAGTGGGGAGAGTGTAGGAAAATTTGTTGGCCGGGGGGGAAGATAATTTGTATGCCCAGACTAGCTGAGGAAGCGAACTTGCATGGAAGCACGAAGTTTACGGATGCTTAATTCGGACGAGAGAAGTACATCCATGATCGACCGGATACTGTCACATACGGATCCAACGGGCTCCATCAGACCCAGCAAGCCTGGCGAACAGCTCATCACGGCCCCCAACCCAGTGGAACTTGGTTTCTCTGTCCTCTCCGTCCGCCAAGTCTTCTGCGGCCCATGTAATGGAGATGCCTTTCAGAAAGCCAGATCTCCTCACACGACGCAATCGGTCGCGCGGCACGACAAGCCTGATGCTGGGCCCTGTGAGCGATGTGAAAAATAGGGCGGAAGATGTCAGTGTGATCAATCCTGGGGAAGAGGCGTGCTGTGCCAAGAACGCTAATCATGAACGTTCAGCGTAAGATAGAACGCATAACAGAAGTTGTATACTGTGTGCATCCTCGGTTTCAGTTCCCAAACGGTAAACGGCACCGGCTTCCCCCGAAAATTGATTTCGCAAAGTCTAGAACACTGCGGTCGAGCCAGCGTCGAGATCGTGTCTGTTAGCTACGAACCTGGGTTATCAAGAATCTTTTCCCCCCCTCTACAAACGATTTTCCGCGAGCGAACCGCTCATTCCACTTCGTCCAATTTATGCCGTCGTATGCAGGCGACTGAACTTCATGGGTGGTGCCATGTAACGTGGTTATGAGGCTGTCCGTGCTTGCAGAGGCACTGGATGAACGATGCGAATGGTTGTGCAGAGAAGCTGAGCCAATATCTTGCCCGCTTGCGATGCGTTGGGTGATCAATTCCATGGCATAATCAGCATCAGTGGGTGCATCCTTAAACACCAGCGATACCCTGGAAAGAAAGTATGAATGTGCTGACGTATCGGGGGTGATTGAACCTGCCGTGCCCTATCTGCCTGTGGAAGTGCCGCGATGATAGGTGTAACATGCCAAAATAACATGCCTCCAAACCAGTAAACCAGCCTGGCGACGTACCGAACCGGGAGGATAAGGGTGCCAAAACCGACGGCAACCAGAAACTTCCAAGGCAGTAAGCAAAGTAGTCGACTGGCAGCCACTAGTGACTTACAACCAAATAACGCCAGGACACATCTGGGCGACGCCAGGTAAAGATACTATATAGCATTTTAGGTTGGAGATGGGCTTCGTCGTGTGGCAGACGTTACTTTTTGATCCTCTCGTGGACATCAGCCAGCTCATTCAGGGCATACAGCATATCACGTTTAATGTTTTCCTCCTCCTCATTTTCGACGGGGTGAACAGACGCAACTGTAGAGGCACCAGATGTTCACTCGGATTAAGCATACGTGCGCCATTCACGGCGGCTCTGCTTTACCTTTCCCCCCCGACTTGTACAGCTTAAAAAGGCGCCACATCTCAACCGGCCCGAGTGTCGTGACGGAAAGGCGCTGCTGGACTGCGTCCGAAAAATTCACTGCCTGTGCAGCCACTCGGCGTCGCTCTTGCAATTCTTCGAGGGAAGGAAAAGCCAATAGCCGGCGTCGCAGAAGGCCAAATGCAATCCAGAATACGAGAGCAGGAAGAAGTAGGTCATAAAACCACAGAAACCAGAACGCCTCGAGCTAAGTGAGAAACGGAGCAGGAGATTTGAACCTTTGAATCACAGCTTACAATGCAATATCTTAAACTTCGTTGGTGATCTTTCCACAGAGCCAATTTGGCTAGTTTCAATAAGAAAGCATGGTATGGTGGAAAAATAGCCAAGTAAAGTCTCTGGGTAGTTAAACCCAAGCGTTTGAGGGTGAAGGTAGGTGCAGCAGTTGTGACTGGGGGCAAATATGGTAAAAGGTAGTTCTACCGGGTTCAGAGGGACAAGAATGTGCGTGTCTGAAATGACTCACATGCGCAATATGTTCTGAAAGTGAACGATCTGCGGGACGGCGAGGGAGTGGAGGAGGAATCGGGGTCCTCCTCCCTGTGACGGTATCGAGACCGTCTGCCATGACTGGATCCATGGGTTCCACTCCGGCCATACTGGAGAAAGTTCGGACCTCTGTGACGTACTGGGAAGGGTTCGGACCAATGAATTCGTGTGCGCTCCAAAGTGGAACCCACTGTTGAAAATAACGATATGAATCGTTCGACTTCTTCTTCGTCATATAGTTGACGCAACTGGGCTTCGGACAATTCTCGAGGATCATGCTCACGAGCTTCGCGGGGGTCTTGTCCAGGACCAGACATGGGTAGGTATTATGGAGTCAGGTCCTGCTGCGGGGTCATAGGGTACATGTTGTGGCGGTGCAGTTCTGTCCGATCATGTGACTGACGCGACCTGTTTTGTTTGCCCACACGCGAGTTAACACGTTCCAGCTACGACTATGGCAGGTAACACGGACCAAAAAGAAAACGGGATACACGCCTGGATGACCTCGATGAGAACGTCCATGGCGAATGATCCTTGTCGCCAGTTGTTCGAGGATCAACTCCAAACCCATGCGTTCATCTTCCTCGACGATTATCTCGAGCATATTCTGGCCGGTCCAAAGCAAGCGTAAGTTCTGGTACACTACTGCTCGGAAGCTATCAGTGAGCTTTCACATCTAGTCCGATAATCGAACTTGTCAAGACACCCGGTCGCAAAAAGGACATTCCCCGTAGGGCCAGGGTGCCTCCCGCAACGACTGTACAAGTCAAAAGTACCACATCGTTCTCATCGGATGTAGGTTTGCTTCGACTTCTGTGGATATATATCCTCATTATATGCCTAGGATGATAACTCTTCGAAAGATGTCGTTCCTGTGAATAGCTTTCACAAAGTTCTGCTTCAAGCCAGGGAAAGATCCGTTCGGAATGCACCAGGTTGGTACTAATCTCCAGTTTACTCATTTTTAATGTCAAATATTTCATTAGAGAAGCCACGTGGACGATCTAGCTCAGTTCATGCTGGTGACCTTATTAAGGACACTGTTTCAGTCGAGTCGGAGCTGCATGCTAGTGCAATGCCCCCTCAGCATTATCACCGAGATCCACCGGGTGAATATGCAGCACCTTTCCCAGCTTCTGAACGTGGCGCTGTGCTATCTGTCATTGCGGAAGGAGACGAGCCACTGGAACGCAGCCACGCTAACATCCTTCCTTTGTCCATAATTACTTCCGACCAACAAGCATTACCTGAGACCGTACCTAGATCTCGCCATGAAGTGGAAGGGTGCCCTGCCACCAAAGGGGACCCCGATACTATGCGACTTGACCGCGAGCCCCAAGAGGATCCTTCAGCAGATGTACGATATTCGGTCCCCTTGTCTGTTGACACCGATCCTTCTACTCCTGTCGGCTTTCGAGAAGTGCAGTCCTCAGAAGCACCTACAGGCAATCACACAGAGCCACTACCCTCTCAGATTGGCACCAACTCTCCAAACAATCGCGGCAGGCATGCGTTCACAGCCCCCCTGCCAGTTGTTCCCACATCGAACTCGATTTCTACTCTATTGAATGGTTCGCCGCCTAGGACGCTGGCTCACAAGAGTGGTGCCGTAGGATTTCCAATGCTCCCCGCACCATCCCCTTTGCGTAAATCCATGCGTGCTACGCAGGAGGCGCTTGCCGGTTCCGCACTTCCGACGGTTGTGCCTGCTCCAGTACCGCTTGGGAAGAGGACTTCTTGGTTGATGAAGGCGCGAGAAGCTAAAGCAATGGAAGGAACGAGCACTGGTCTGGGCAATTCTGCCATTGCTATTCCAGTTGCTTTCCCGCGAGTATCGACCGCGGTCAAGCGAAAGAGCGGGGAGATGTTGGATGCACTCCCGCCTAGGTCAGACCGGGATAAGGAGCAGCGCAGGTTCAAGGTTGCCAAGTCTATCGACGTTGGTGTCGTGCCACCGACCTCTAAAGAAATCGGGAATAACGATCAACGTGACTGTCCTGTACAAGGCGAAACAGCCGCTCCATCTTCTACTGCTGCAGCCATCTCAGTGGACCACTTGGGTTCACGTGCAATGAACGTGGATATCGCTCATCTGAATCCTGCTGACGAAGGCTTCATTGATTTGTTCAAGCGTACCGTTGAAGGACTTGGAGCGCGCGCCGGTAAAAGCATGGGCAAGTCGCTTGGTGATGCGGCGGTGGCCGCACTTGCCGAAGCACGAGCAGCTGCTGAAGCAAGGGTAGCTGAACGGAACAAGGTTGATAGCGAGTCTAGTGACTCCGAGATGCTTCTCGATGATGGTCTGCCTAGTCGAGCATCCTTCGAGGCCCAAACGCAATTAGATGATCGATCTCCCTTTGTTCCCGCTCCTCGACCCGAAAGGGCTGAACGTCACCTTAGCCTCTCAGATCTGGTTTCGGACACCGTCCGGCCTCATAAGCTTGAGGCCTCGATAGAAGCGGCCTGGGCAAAAGATATAAACAACAGTACCAACGATGACGACGAGAGTATCTCCGCTACTCCACCTAACTCACCCCCCTCTAAGGGAAGTTTGGGCTTCGTCAAGCCAACAGGTCCGGTATTCAACAAGCCGCCACCACCGCCACCGGTATTCATGCCGCCAGCTTCAAAGCAATCCACTATGGTTTCTGGTCCTAAAGAATTTCCATCCAAATTTCCCTCAGGCCAATTCATGCTCCCAGTCGCTATGTCCCTGGGCATCCCCGCGCGACTTACGTCCCCCTCGGATGGCTTCCTTCCTCTCGCTCAAGGAACGTCGCATATACCTGGCCAGTCCTCACAATCTGGTATTTCCACCGACCCGGTCTTTGACCTACGCGAGGGAGTTCCCATGTGGATACCCCCAACGCGGGATTCTCCGTGCACCATCGATTCGCAGTCACGTGAGGTGGGCTCTGCGACAAGTGTCATCGTTGACGATGATGATGATGATAGCTGGCCACTTGAAGAAAAACTTGCTGCTGTCGAGCCAGGATGGAGACCATTTGACTTCAGCAACGTAGATAAGGAGGACACGTGGAGTTCGCTTCCAACCGAAAGTCAAGGGCCAACTAGGAGTCTTATAATAGAGAGTAACGGTGATCGTATGCCTGACACAGATATCGACGCTGGGGCAGGCAGTGAGGCGGAACAGGAGCCGGGGGTGGTTGAAGTCTCGGATGCCGAGCGCTTCGGCATGGCGACTAGTGAAGTCGAAGAGGTCATTGACACTGGAATAACTGGTACCAATGGTGCAGAGGTGTGTACCTTTGACTTTGTCCATCACTCGCCGACCGACTCCCGTTATAGCCAATTGCTAGAAGTACAAGTCAAACTTCAGTGGCTTCCGCTGCCTCTTCGCGTCAGTCCCAAGCCGGCTTCTTCAGCCAAGCTACCAAACTTGTCAATAGTGTACTTGGCGGAGGCAAGAAGACCAAACCAGAACTGAAAAGCTTGCAATTAGCTGCCGCAGCAGCCAAGAGGGTCAGTTCAAGTGACTACTGCATTCAATACTCATTCTCACCGATTATCAATAGCAACAAGAAGAGGCTGATAAGAAGATGCAGCGCCTGAAGGACATGGAAGCCAGACGACAGGTAGTCAATGCAAAGAAGGCAGAAGAGGAAAGAGCTCGACTTCTCGAAGAGGAAAGGAAGAGCAAAGAGGAGCTTGAGAAACGCAAGCGTGAAAGAGAGGAGAACACAGACCGGCGACCGGTAAAACCTCTCGTCTCTTCCAGAAAGACGGAGGACGATGCATCTAAGAAACGAAGATTTGCTCCCGAGGTAGAGAAGAAACCGGAGAGCAGGAAACCCCCTCCGAAAGATAAGAAGGACCCTGTTCCCTCTATGAAGCCGGCTGTTACACCGGCCACAAAGCTCGCCGCTCAGAGGAGTGCAAAGGCCAGCAGCACTGCGCTCGTATCATCCGCTGCGTATAACGCCACTCAGAACGCCACACCAGCCCCAGCAGGCAGGCCGGTCATTCCAGAGGCAAAGCCGTTTAAGGTGGTCCCGTCGACTATGAAGGGCAAGGCGAAGGCGAAGACCCAAGAGGACGGCATGGGTGATCAACTTCCTTCCACTATGGTCCAATCCCAGATGGCTGCTCGGGCCAAAGCGCAGATGCAAGCTGCCAAGTTGTCAGCACCTGAAGTTCCAAGCGAGTCGATCGAGCTTCCAGATATTAACAGTGAATACTCTGACTCGGAAGATGAAGATCGGGCCCGGACGTTCGATCCACCAGACTGGGCACAGTCTCCAGAGTTGCGTCAGGCACTGCAGATGCAGAGTACTATGAACCCTGATGATATCTTCGGGGGAATCCGGCCACTGCGGATGGAAGAAATGTTCCGGACAAGACAGAGCCGGTTCAGAGCGCGGACGAGTTCTGCGAATTGGTCCGGGTCAGATAGGCTGACGATTGAAGAGATTCGCGAGTACGAACGACGAATGGGGTTCCAGCAGACACGCACGTCTTGACGGATACATTATAGGTAACTTATACTGTATATCTATTTCGACATGGCACTGGTAGAAGAAAATTAGAATCACGTGACGTTAAGTATTTGTATGTATTTGGCGTGAGTCGGGCATACGGCGAAGAATTCTATCATAGGTCTATCATCCCAAACTCTTGCTGTCCATAAAACGATCATCGTAGATTCTGGCTCATCCTGACTCTCTTTCTCTTTCTTTTTATCTTCTCTTCTCTCACAAATGACTTCCTCCTCTTCCTCGTCCCCGGAAATACAACCTGCCCCAACTGCCGATCCCCAGGAACGCTTCACTTACAAACATGCCACCCACGACGAAGTCCTCGAGGATCTATCAAGGTTTTCTTTCTCTCCCTTTTCCTATTCTCTCTCTCATGTTCCCCTAGCCGGTTCCTTCTGAACCTACCCGACGAAGAGATTTTGTCGCTGGAGCGGATATGCTTTCAGGTGGAGCAAGCGTAAGCCTCTTGTCAGCCTTTTACTTGTCTTCCCATACTTATGCAAATCACCGACAGCCATTGGTTCTACGAGGATTTCGTTCGAGAACAAAACCCAAAGTTCCCATCCTTACCACTCAAGAAGTTCTCCGAGATGTTATTCCATGCCTGTCCACTATTGCATCAATGGAGTCACGATCATGAACAAGCGTTTAACACCTTCATGCAGTACAAAACTAGGGTCCCTGTTTGCGGTGCAATCATGTTGAACGAGACTTGGGAGAAGGTTCGTCTTATCCATATCTGTTCTCGTATTTAACACCCTGGCTGTTCCAGTGCATTCTTGTGAAAGGGTGGAAATCTTCATCGGGGTGGGGCTTTCCGAAGGGTAAGATAAATGAGCACGAACCTCCTCATGAATGTGCCATCCGCGAGGTAGGGCATCACTTGCTTGTAACAAGAGATTGTTGTTAACATTTCCTGATAGGTATTGGAAGAGACGGGCTACAACTTAGCGGGACAGATTAATCCCGCAGATGTAATAGAGATGTCTATAAAGGAACAGCTTATCTCTCTGTTCATTGTCTCTGGAGTCCCAGAAGACTTTCCGTTCAAAACTCGCACTCGGAAGGAGATCAGTGTATGGACCAGACATTTCATCAGGAACCCAGTACTTAATCGAACTACTAGCGAATCGAATGGTTCAAACTAACGGATCTACCTACATGGAAGCGTAATAAGGCTGCCCCCGGCAAGTTCTATTTGATCTCGCCATTTATTGCGTATGTCTTGGATGATGATTATTTTAAACGTTTCTGATCACACGGAACAGAGGCTTGAAAGCGTTTATCACCGCAAGAAAGCCGAAAGCTTTTGAATCAAGGAATCGCAAGTCTGTTTCCTACCCATCTGGTGACGGAGGTGCCCAAGAATCAAGTTCATCTTCCGCCGACACTGGCGAACCACAAACACCTTCACCACAATATAGCAAGGCGATTCCGGTTGCCAACGACCACGTAATACCGAGACGCGAATCGGACGAGAAGAGTATTCTCGTCGAACCTCTAGATCCACACTTTGCTCGGCTTTTAAATTCGCTTTCCATCTCGGCCTCCAAGAATGTTGATCCGACTTCACCACATGCTGCGACCAGGGCTGTTCATTTACCAAAACCCATCTCAACATCCAATCGTCTACAAACCCCAGACTGGTCCTCCCGTGTCCCCACTTTCAATGAGACGCCGGTCAAATCTCCGGAACTTTCCAAGGCCAAACATAACCCAACTCAGAATTCTCGCGTCTGCGAAAAACATTCCAACTTCATGCCTTTCAACGAATCCGAGGCGGCGTCCCGAATGGACAGCGGCTCCAGCAATGCATCGCCTGTTGCCGCTACAAAATCAGTTACAGGTTCATCCTCCCCTGTAGCCGCAGGACGGAAGCCGATCATGGCTTCTCGTCGCAGTTCCAGCATCGCCAACATTTCCCCATACCTTTCCCGACCAGTCGAAGTGCCCGGGTCAGGGAAAAGGCTGAAACAGTTGGCGCTTCTGGAGTCAGTGGCAGATGAATCGTCCAAGATGACACCTACGCTTATTAACCGGGAACTACCTCCCATTCACGGTCCGGATTACCGCCCTCTCGGCTACCACGACCGTTCTACATCTGTGGCCCCTCCGACATCGTACGTGTCCCAGGTCAACTTTCGAGCTCCATATGAGATGGGTGCGTCGGTACCTTCTCTACACTCAGTTCGAGGCGCAAATTTGCCTCCATTGCAAGCTTCCCATGAGCAATCTGTATCAGGGGATCCGTTCCAAGTTAGACCTCGTTCTTGCCAGCTGAACCCCTCTCCCTATTTGAGCGGTGTGCCCACGCATTCCATGAGGAATCGGAACCAAACAGGCTCTCTCTCGGGCGGTCCAGGTCATGTCCCGCCTCCGGCAAACCTTCCAGCGAGGGTGCTACCCACCCCGTTCCCTCAAACGTTCGCCCCAAGCTATTCCACTACGTCCTCGCATTCATTAGCCCAGCCGGGCACGCCCCACTCTATTTATCCCTATGCTGGCACGTTGGAGCATGCTGTATCCAGCGCACCTCCACACTCATTCCGTGCTCTTCGTGATCTCCAACCAGTGCCTGCAACACAGGTTGCTTTATTGCCGCAACCTCGCCCTCCCCTTCTATCAGGAAGCGTTCAGCTGCTTTCGATCCTCAACGGGGATCGTGTCCACGGGACACATGCGCCAACCTCACGCGTGGGGCCTCCCACCACCAGCATCTCAGTCCATACCACCTAGTCACGTTGTCGACATTAATGCATATACTTGCATTACTCCCGCTCACAACCCGTGCTGCGGCAGTTCGCCTTGACCCGTGTGGCCGCCGTCCCACTGATTCTTGCATCCTTTTCCTCGGTACCATCTTTCGAGGGTCCTAAACTATATGCTCTGGTTAGTTTTTCAACGGGTCGACTGGGTGTTCGAACTTTGCCCATCATGATTGTTTCAGTATCATAAACTTATTTTTGCTTCTCTCTTCTCGTTCGCTCTGAATTGTTTTCCCCATTCAACATCCGAATTTACAGTACCAGTATCAGTGTCACGTTTTGTCGCAGCCGTCGCAATACCCACCGTGTAGTTTTGTAGCTCTTCTAACCCGCCAATCCGTCAACCTGTCCCTCTAGGAGCTAGAGTACAGCCACATATCGCACGGTCACGACGGATCATCCAAGATTGGATAGCCTGCTTGTCTGTCGCTCTTTTTGTGGGCCTACATAGTACACCACCTGTCCTTGTGCTAGCTAACAAGATGCTCAACGGCAGTGGCGTCAAGATTTTTACGGGTATGTCAACCACGCCTGTCGAGGCAGAGGTGGTAATCACCGCGCACGACGGACAGGTACCAGCCATCCAGAGCTGGCGGAAATCATCGCTCGGCGGTAGGGATTCGGGTATTGTCGGTCTACACATCCTGAACGAACTCTAGCCTCGGTCTCTCTCTTTCGAAGGCGGAAGTGACCAAAAGCGGCATTGGCGAGACCAATGTCCGGATCGCGGAAAGCGTGCGGGAGAACGACGTGTACATCATCAACACGGGGTGCGGGGCGGTGAACACGGCGCTAATGGAACTCTGCATTATGATACACGCCTGCAAGATAGCGAGCGCAAAACGGATCACAGCGGTGCTGCCATTATTTCCGTACGCCAGGCAGGACAAAAAAGACAAGAGTCGGGCGCCGATCTCGGCGAAACTCGTTGCGAATATTATACAAAAATCGGGATGTGACCACGTCATCGTGAGCATGATTCTTGGGGTACCGCGGATGGCAAGCGATGACGGTGTTGGTAACAGACCATGGACCTGCATGCATCACAGATCCAGGGTTTCTTCGACGTGCCAGTGGACAAGTGAGTGGGATGAGTTGCAGAACATTGACCGGGCACTGATCGTGCGCTTTGTTGCAACACGGCAGCGTGAGTGCCGTGAACTTGGATGTCGTGTGAGATGAGCTGATGTGCGAGTGTCATAGCTTTATGCGGAGCCCTCGTCCATTCTGTACATCCGGACGCACTTTGACCTGAGCAAGGTTGTGATTGTATCGCCGGATGCGGGAGGAGCGAAGAGGTGAGAAGAGTGGGGGGGTTGATGGCAAGAAAACGGTGGCTGACGCGATGTGTAACAGGGCGACGTCTATCGCGGACCGACTTGGGGTGGACTTTGCGCTGTTCCACAAGGAGCGGAAGAAGGCAAACTCGGTGTCGCGGATGGTGCTCGTGGGACACGTGAGGGACAAGGTGGCGATACTTGTCGACGACATGGCGGATACGTGTGGTACGCTGTGCTTGGCAGCGCGACACCTTGATGAGGGAGGGGCGACGAAGGTGTACGCGATTGTGACGCACGGTATCCTGAGCGGGGATGCGCTGGCGAACGTGGAGGGGAGTGCACTTGCAAAGTTGATTGTGACGAACACGCTTCCGCAGAGGGAGAACCAAGAGCGTTGTAGCAAGATCGAGGTGATCGATATTGGGCCTGTTCTCGGGGAGGTCATCAGACGGAGTCACTACGGGGAGAGCGTGTCGAAACTGTTCCACGAGGTGCCGTACTAGCTTGCTTAGTAATTGTATTCGTTGTATCACGTCTTGTGCGAGTCCAACCAAAGTCTTGCGTATGTTTTCCTAGTTCATCCCGAGGCAATGCTCTGCGTATAATGTTCACATCCTCAAATAATGTCATACAGAGCAAGAACAACCCAAAGGACACCGTACACGTCCTCGGCATACCCGCCGTGTCAATCACCAACGGTAAACTCCAGGTCGGCGATGCTCGCTCCAGTATGTCCCCCACACTACACCCCGGCCCGCGCTCATCCTCACAGGCTCCCACCGCTCCTACACACCCATCAAAACACTCGGAGACGGCTCTTTCGGTACCGTCCTCCTCTGCGATTGGCATGGGACCCTACCCCCCAATACCCCCCTCTCCCCAATGCAGTGCGGCGGCGGCGCCCGTCCAGAGTGGGCTGGAAAGCGTCTAGTCGCCGTGAAGCAGATGAAAAAGAAGTGGGAGGGCGGCTGGGACGAGTGCAAGCGGCTCAAGGAGCTCGAGGTCCGCTTCCTTTGTTCTCTTCCCCCTTCTTCCCCCCTCACCGTCCCTCCTCTAGTCTCTCCGCGCAATCCCGTTCCATCCATGCATAATACCCCTCTACGATTTCTTTCTTCTCCCAGATACCAAGGAACTCTACTTTGTCTTCGAGAGCATGGAGGGAAATCTATATCACCTCATCAAGGCGCGGAAAGGCCGTCCTCTCGCAGGTGGCCTCGTGGCCTCCATCTTCAGACAAATCGTCTCGGGCCTCCATCACATACACGCTTCCGGCTATTTTCACAGGGACATGAAGCCCGAGAATGTGCTCGTCACCACCACCGGTCTCTTTGAATACCGTTCCTTATCCCCGCTCGCGTCCCCTACCGCACCACCGGAAAAGGACGTCGTAGCCATCATCAAACTCGCCGATTTTGGTCTTGCACGAGAGACTGCAAGCGCCCCTCCTTATACCGAGTACGTTTCTACCAGGTGGTATCGCGCCCCAGAGGTTCTGCTTCTCAGCAGGGACTATTCTAATCCTGTGGACATGTGGGCGTTTGGTACGATTATGGCTGAACTAATTAATCTCCGGCCCCTCTTTCCGGGCTCGGGACAAATCGACCAAATACACAGAATTTGCGAGGTTTTGGGCGATCCAGTCGACTATGGCCTGGACGCAAGGGGTCGCTCCCTCGGAGGCGGCAAGTGGACCAAAGGCCTCAAGATGGCAAAACAGTTCAATTTTATCTTTCCCAAGGTGATGCGCCCTTTTTTTCATCCCTGTTCAACCTTGTACTCATTGTCTCCTCAGTGTCAACCGAGAGATATTTTTTCTTGTTTCGACCGCAGTATCCCCCGGAAGCTTATCGAGTGCATATCAGATCTGCTCAAATATGACCCAGATGCGCGACTGACCAGCCGACAATGTCTGGAGCATCCGTACCTCATCGAAGCATTACCCCAGAACATGCCCCCAATGCCCCCCGCCTTGCATGTCCAAACTTTACCCACAACCCCATCAAGGCTGCATACGAACGGCGCGCCGTTTATCACACCTTCTGCATCCCCTCGCAGCGTACCCCCTTCACATTCCCACAATTCCCTTCCAAAATCCCCATACCATCCCGCTCCGAGTCTCCATCCATCTCACATTCCAGATGCCGCCTCCTCCCATCGCACCGCCTTTGTCCCTTCTGTCGTCAATTCAACCACCGACACGCCTTGCTCTCACAAAACAACAGAATACGCAAGTGATCCTCGGATGTGCGCTCGTCCCCTGGTTTCGTCGGACATCGTCGAGGAAGCACGCACGCACGCATCTTCTACGTGGCATTCGAATCATGCTCGATCGGACTCGGACCAGATGGATGTGTCCTCTCCACAGGCCGAGGCGCCAGAAGACAACCATGCGATGGATACTCAGACATCTGCCATTACGCTCCAAACGCCCGTACCCATCTCCGCACAAGATGTCCACCATTCGTCCGTCAGCAAGCTTGGCAAATTTGGGTCTTCCCTCGGGTTTGGAAAGAAGAACTCACGATGGGGTCTTGGCGTGTTTGGTCACGGAGAGAAGACCCATCAACAATCCTTACCCCCTGTCGACGAGGTCCCAGGATCGAGTTCAACACCCTCTCTCAAGCGTACACAGTCAACAAACTCTGACAGCCTTTCCGTCACGGACGTTCCACCAGCCAACACGCGTAGGGATGCGAAAGCTATCAAGAGGGAGGCCGAACGGTTACAGCTCGAAGCAGAGAAACAGCGTCGCGCACTCGCGGAACGATTGCATAGAGAGCAAGCCCGTGCCGTCATGCAGAAGCGTAATCAGATGCTCATGCAGACTACCGCAAGAAACGAGTTGGAGTGGAAGTGGACACATTCGGGTAGCCTGCTGAGCGTCAACCAACGTCCAAATTATGACGATCTAGACAAGGGAAAGCTTTCAGCGTCTGGCCCGATACGACAAAATCAGAGCAGTGGCAAGGTGTCCTCGCCAACGTTGAATGCGGCCTCTGGGCGATATCTCAAACCGCCAGATACAAATCTGCCTTCGAGCGACCGTTGGTTGCCCCGAGACGAACGCTTGAGCAAGGTTCGTCGTAGAGACTTCGACGACGACCATTCCATGTCATCGTCGGATGTCCACAGCACGGGGAGGATGTCGGCCATGTCGTCCGCAACGGTGGACAGTGATCCTGGCCCCACACGCGTTCGACGGGCGGCTGTCTATGGTATCAACCGAATGACGTCCGTATCCTCGCTGAGGACGGGCAGAACCTCGTATGACGACTTTCCCACCTCTGCACGATCATCAAATTCGATATCCCTAGATCACCAATTCAACGAGTTCAATATCCGCGCATCTGTCGACACTACCTCCTCTGTCTCTGGGACTTCTTCACCCCCGCCAATCAACCTTTTGTCACTATCCCCCTCACCCAATTCGTGGATCCAATCCCCTCATTCCCACGAATCCACCAATCCTTATGTGGTCCCCCCTCTCATTCAGTATCCCTCTTCCCCCCCTAAATCATACGAGTGCAATGGTCAGTTGTACGGTCACCGACCAACCGATCTGATTGATGCAAATGCCGCGATAAACCCGATATTCAAAGTGGTATGTAATCATTATTCCTTATAAATCCCGTCTGATGGTCGCCAGTCCACTCAGACACCGCTGCCAGCATCTCCGAGCGATAGTCTCTCATCTCCACAATCTCTCCCACCTTTTTCGCACATTGAAGCTGTGGCAGAAGGGGAATATCCTCCACTCTCTCCCATGTCTTTCCATTCGCCAGAGGACGAATGATACCTTCGCTCGCCTTCATTTGAAACTTCCTTATCGCCCGCAACTTGTCAGGAACATTCATTTTATCCCGTATACACGCGTTCATTGCCACCATCGTCATACTCCTCTCCACCTCAATCTCATTGCGATCGATTCATCCCTCCCCCATGACCTTGTGGGGAACCACGGGTTATCACCCTCTCCTGACGCGCAGTACAGCCTTTTTGGCCTTAGTTTGCTCCTACTTATTATACTTACAGCATTCTAGTAGCATACTTACCGTGCTTTGGCGTTGTAGAGCGCCGAGTTGTACACTTACCCATTTGCAATAAACACACCACGCAATCGGCACTGTTTCCACCTTGTGACAATAGCAATTTGATTTCTATTGTGTCTCTACATAGAACTGCTGGGATAGCCATGATGGTGAACAAGTCAACGCTCGTGTCCGTGCGGAGCTTGCTCAAACCGGAGGCCACTAATGGACTGATGTAAGACCATGACGAGACAAAGATAGGTGCTTGACAACATACCAATAACTAAAAAGTTCAGATCAACATGACGCGAGATGGGAAGAATAATGAAAGTACACACCCACACGGTCGAGGACCAGGTTGATCCTTGAATCATGTCAGCAAAACCACATCATAAAAACGAGTGGACGAGTGCGAACTAGGTTAATGAAGATTCTAGGATGACCGAGGGGACCTCCTCCTGGTCGATCCATGAGCACTGCGCCGTGCAAGGCATGCATGACTTTGGTCTACTCACCACCGTCGCAGACGGCCTTTCGGCCGTGAACAATTCTGATCGGTTCGTTGGCTACCAGTTCCATGGCACTGAGTGGACTGGGCTGGAGCTCCATATATGTCTGCTCGAAGCGAGGTCCCGAGCGAGACGCAGGCCGGGGCCTCTGACCCGTCGACCACGTCGTTGGGTAGTTGGGTGACTGCGG